>CANXYC010536684.1:0-96955 GCA_948193065.1 Aleurites moluccanus | reverse complement strand
TATATATATATATATATATATATATATATATTGATATATTTATTAAATTATAAAAAATAAAATACAATATATGTTCTTTCATAGAAATGAAAAAATTAATCTTAAATAGACTGAAAATTAAAATTTTTTATATAAATATATAGAATGAAAATTAAACATTTGGAATAATAAAAAAAACTCGGCTTAAGTGGATGAAGTGAAATTTTTTTTATAAATCAGTATAATATATATATTTTTTTTACCTGGAGTTGTTGATCACTCTATTCCTGTCCACTCAACTCATATGCACTTTTTCTTTCACTTGCTCTAATCCCTAACAGACCAAAGGTGAGGGCCTATTAATTATTTGCAATTCCTATCCTATATTCCCATTATTCAAGATTTTGAAGTCCCTTTCATCAAGGATTAATAATCTACAATCTCACTTAGTTTTCATAAATTTAATGGAATCACTAAAGAAGAAGAGTTCTTTTAATTATCATATAATCCATAATATTTATTCGGTCTCCTGTAATTGGAAATAACAAAAGTAATTATGTACTGTATATCTCACAATTATTTTGCATGGATTGATAGGTTCAAACTACTTTTTCTATTATTCTTGATTTTAATTTTTCTTTTCTTTTTTTCCAAGGGAGAGAGAGAGAGAGAGAGAGAGGAAAAGAAAAGGTAGAATTTAAACACTCCGAAGTACATGTAATATGAGATTACTAGCTAGCTAATGCATGGCATCCATAGCTTTAAACTTAAAGCATATCTATACCTTTATCTTTTTTTCGTTTTTGGTAAGAGCAGTTATTTTACACATCAGACTACCTATTTGAGCTAGCTTACCAAAGGAAGTTAAAAAGTGCAATTGAGCTTTTGGTGAAAGTAATGATTCCAACCTTATAATTGGTATATGGTACCATCAATATTGGTTCATGTAACATTAATTTGAAGAACATATATATATATATTCTGAATTCAATAAAAAAAATAAATTATTCATGCTAAAAAATTAGAAATTCGGAAAGTAAAATACTTTTTGCATTGTCTGTATGACAAATTCTCTTATCAACTAACTTAACACTGATCTACTCAATTTCTTGTATTCTTTATTTTTATTTAATGATAAGGTGATATTAAAATTGTCTTTATTTCGGACAGATGCAGATGATTTGCATTTGTAGGAGTAATAGAGGATTTATTAGCAAAGGAGCTCATGAAGGTAAAAGAGAAGAAAACTACTATATATAATCACCTAAATTGCTATGCTACAAAGGATTTATTAACAAAGGGCCCTTGAAGATTAAAGAGAACAAAACATATGCTATAATGTTTGTCTTTTTTTTTTTTTTTATGTAATTTTTCATATTTTTGCATGTCCAAGAGATGTTAAAGTTGAAATGTCACATTAAATAAGCAGAAATATTAAAAAAAAAATTATAATTTAACGACGGTTAAATATAATACAAACTAATTAAATTTATATTAATTGATTTCAAACTTACTAATAGATAAACTCACATATATACAACATCATACTTTTATATTAACCACCCACCATAATATAGTTGGCACTAAATGGAATTGTTTTTGTATTTTTCAAGATCATATCTTTATTTTATATATTCAAATTAATAAGTAATAATATATTTTAACTAATTTAACTTTTATAATTTTTTTTTTCATTGTATATGTATAAATATTCTTATCATATTATATTTATTTGGAAAAATATTCGTGTTGGATTTAATATAATTCAATTGATTTTATGCATGTGACTTTCAACACTTGTCTATTTATAAGTCATATTTGTATATGATCTCATAGACTTTAATAATATTAATGTATAAAATGGGTGTAGGAAATGGTACTAACCATCCCATAATATTGTTGGCACGAGGGAAATAAGCATGTGGAAGGAGTTAAGAAATGGCGGGCAAAATTGGTTAACAGTTTATCGTTAACCTGAGATACTTGTTTGTAACGTGAAAAAGCTGGTAATGCATCGAATCAAAGAATGGGCATGTGAGAGTATAGTTAAGATTCCAAGAAAGGACAAGAATGAAGTATGGGATATTTTCAAAGAGAGTTTGGTGATCTATAAAATCTTGAAAGGAACGGTAACAAGAATCATTTGATTGGAAAAAACAATTGAAAAGGGAGCAAAAGAGAATTAGTTAAATATCATAGGGTGGTGGCTGCCTCCCCTCTTTAATTACTTTTTCCCTTTTTTTTTAAAAAAAATTTTTCTCTCTCTTTCTCTCTTTTTATCTTCTTATCAAAACCCCACCCATTTCCTTTCATTTTGCGCTTCTCTATCATCTCATCTCTCATTCTCTCTTAACAATTTGGATCTTCTTCTCTATTTTGTTTTTTGGGTATTTTTCTCTATCAAGAAATATTTAAGATTAGAAGAAGTTCCAAGTTAAGAGAGAAAATTAATGGCTCCTGTTTCATTGCCTCCTGGTTTTCGTTTCCACCCTACTGATGAAGAGCTTGTTGCTTATTATCTCAAAAGAAAGATCAATGGACATAAGATTGAATTAGAGGTCATCCCTGAAGTTGATCTTTACAAGTGTGAGCCATGGGATTTACCAGGTATAGATTATATATAAATTTATTTAATTTTCATTAATTATATTTTCACTGGATTTGGAACTTATAACATTATAGCTTTAAGTATAAATCCAGTATCACTAAATCAAAACTTATTTATATATAAAAATTAATATTGTATCCTTACGACACTCTTTTTTTTTTTATTAACTCTAATTCTTCCCCAAATTTTAAGTCCATCCAAAAACATTGTTTTCAATGTTCTTTTGTGCCTCATTGCTATAGATAATATTCCTTCATTAAAAAATATATATAGATATGTATGTATTTTTAGGGTTTACTCATTCTCTTTCATATTTTTAAAGGTGCATATATAGAATGCTTCACTACATGAACCAAATAAAGATTGCAAGTGAACATTAGGATAAGCAAAATTAAGAAAAGCATCTAAATATTAATTTTATTAATTTACAAGCTTTTTTTTTTATTTAAAGAAAAATCTTCTGGAAAAAACTTGGAGAATACAGATTGTAATTTACAAGCCAATTAATAAAAATAATAAAAACCATCATCTTTTATATCCTGATTTGCGCATCAATCATTCATTTCCAGTTTCCTTCATATAATTATGCTTTTTTCAAAAATATATTAATACAATAATTTATTGCTTATAAATTTAAAGTTTTACTTATAAATTCTTGATCATTTCATAGAATAATGAATTAATAATTTAAAGAACATTATCATCATATATATTTAATTATATGAATTGTTCATTACCTAATAATAGATTTGAAAATAAGTCTATGTTTAAAGACAACAATGGTTTACCACACCTTTTTCTAAAGGTGGAGAAAATTAAAGAATGACTTCAAATACTCTTTAGGAATGCTTATTCTTTTTATTTTTTTTAGCTATATAATAATGTTCATGTTTATAAATCTAGTTACATGCATTGATCTTGCTTTATTGGTCAAATTTCTCAAGCTTTAGCCAAACATAAAATAATATTATCAAACTTATTATGATTCTAGTTAAGTAAAAGTACGTACTTGTTGAGACAATTTAAGCATATGGTTGTGAGCAAGTCAAAAAGCTTCAAATAAAGCAAATGATTTCATTGTCTTTAAGAGATACGAGTCTAATACACCCACATAATTCTTTTCATTTCTTTAATTATCATTTTTTTTTTCCTTTTTCCCTTTTTATTTTAGTTGAAGTCATTGTTAATTTTTTGCTTTTTGAGTAAGTTTATTAGTGCTATTTTCCAACACTATTACTAACTTTATTGAAACCTAAAATAGATCAACATTTTGTTTTTTGTTTTTTTTATGCAATATGTCAAGTGTTAAACTTGATATATGTAATAATATTGAAACATATTCTATCACAGGGAAGTCATTGTTACCCAGCAAAGATCTAGAGTGGTATTTCTTTAGTCCTCGAGATCGCAAGTACCCTAATGGATCAAGAACTAATCGTGCCACTAAAGCTGGGTATTGGAAGGCTACAGGAAAAGATAGAAAAGTGAACTCCCAAATGCGTCCAGTAGGCATGAAGAAAACCCTAGTTTACTATAGAGGCAGAGCTCCCCATGGTACTAGAACTGGTTGGGTTATGCACGAATATCGCCTCGATGAAAGAGAATGTGAAACTGCTTCCGGTCTACAGGTGCATCTCAATTATTTATTTTAATTAGAAGAATCCAGTGTTTAATTCAAATTTAAAATTTTACAGTTCTGAAAATAAAGTCACTATCATATACTAAAATAATAAAATTCGTTTCTCCTATTTATTCATTTGTCATTAATTATGTCTCTCTCTCTCTCTTTCTTTCTTTTTTTTTCTTTAAGTAACATTTCAAATTTTTTTCCATTTTTTTGAGATCAATTCAACGTTGAGAATTAGTATAATTTGGTGATAAAATATTTCCTGTTTAAAACATTTGCAGGATGCATATGCACTTTGCCGAGTGTTCAAGAAGAGTGCAAATATTCCAAAAATTGGAGAGCATTTTGCCTCAACTTCAAATCATCAAATGGATAGTACTGAACATTCTTCTAGTATTGAACTATATTCTGAAGGAAGATGTGAAGATAATTTTGAAAGTTCAAATTATCCTATGCCAATAGACACTACATGTTCATCCAGCATAGCCAATGGATCCCCTCTTCATCATCTTGGTGAAACAAGAGATGGGAAATGGAAACAATTCTCATCAGAAGATGCTTTTAGCTTCTCACCTTCATCATTTTCAAATTATGGAACCGTTCCTTACCCACCATCAAAGGTAAAAATATCTAATATTTGATTCTGTTATTGAGTTATTCTTTACAATATCAAGTGACTTTTTAAGTGTGATTCACATAGATTCAATCTAGACAATAATTAAGAAAATTTTTTATTTACTTCCCAAGAACTTAATTTTTTCTCTTTTTCATTTCTATTTCGGCTTACAATTTTTGTAGTGCAGTTTCCACCCTCATACTCTTTCATTATAGTATCTTAATTACATATTATCTTTGATTGATTACTTTACAGGTTGATGTAGCATTAGAATGTGCAAGGTTGCAACATAGGTTTTCACTGCCTCCATTAGAGGTAGAGGACTTCCCTCAAGTCGGACTCAATGATTTGAAAGTAATGCACTCATATTCCATGCACCAAAACTCAGATCAAACAGATATTTTACATGAAATCCTTTCTGTAGCCCAAGCTTCTCAAGAATTGATAAATCAATCTAATCTTGAAGATACATGGGGTGGAAATTATGTTGCTGATCATAATAATGATTTCACTTTCATACCTGGGAAAGATGCTTATGGTAATAACAAGTTCAGTGACATGAATTCTATGAGATGTATTGACAAATCATGGGGAGATCCTAATTTAAGGTCTATAGAGATTGGAAATCTTGATGAAGATTTCAGGACAGAAGGGATGTCAGAAAATTTGAGATGGATTGGAATGTCAAATGAAGAACTAGAGAAGGTATGATCTCTCAATATTCATTTATATGATCAATTTGGTGTTTAAAAATATTCAATTATATCTAATTGACATTCAATTTTAATTCAATTACTCAAATCACCAAAGCCACTGGGATAATTAGTAGCCTTCTGGTTAAATACCTGCAATACTCTTTTAGCATTTTCCGATGTAAGAAAAATACAAACATCATTATATGGGAAAAATATATATATATAAAAGCATTGTATTCTTTTAATTTCAAAGTTATATATATAAGATATGGTTTGTCCCACTTTCTGTAGCCTAAGTATGATAAGGTAAATTAATCACTTGATATTATAAAAAGAGTAGAGGATCAAATTATTGGAGATATATATGTTGGGAAAAGTATCAACGTTGAATAATGAAAAAATATATAAGATATTTATAAGTGAGTGGATCTTGAATCTAATATAAATTAAATAAATAATAAAAAAATATATAAATAATTTATAAGTGAGTGGATGTAGGACTTATAAATTCAAGTCCCGACTAAAGAAGAAATGTCAGTTGGTCCATAAAATGAGAAAATATATAAATGACTTATATGTGAGTGAGTGTTGAATTTAATATAAGCCAATTGGTTTTGTACTAATGAATTTTAATATTTACTTACTTATAAGTTTACGTTTATTAGCCTATAAACTCTAATAATATAAACCTTAACTATTATCTCGTAAATAGTTTATACTTATCCACTTATAAGTTCATCGTTTAATAATATAAATCTCAACTATCATTCCTTAAATAATTTTATTGCTTGATAACCATATTGGGTTTTTTTGTTTTTTAAATTACAGAGTTTTATGGAAGAACATAAGATTGTGCCAATAGAAAATATTTCAAGTTTCCAGAGGAGGGAAGAACACGATTTTCAAGGTAACAATAGCATACTTGCATACATTTTTATTTTTATTTTTATTATTTTAAATTTTCCTCTACCCATTATAATTTTATTGGATAATTTAATTTAACAAGATTATTTTATCGTAGAAAATGGAAATCAAGAAGATTGCATGGGATTCAATGACACAGATGATTATTCACTTGGATTCATCAACGATCCAAATAGTAATTTTATAGATGAGTGCAATGTAGATGATTTAGCAAGTTCACCAAGCTTCGAGGTAGTTGAAGATATCAAAGTTAATCATGGGTTATTTGTTTCAACTCGCCAAGCAGCCGATACATTTTTTCACCAATTAGTGCCTTCCCAAACAGTTAAGATCCATCTAAACCCGGAAATTATTGATACCTTCTCCATAAAGAAAGTAGACATGCAAACACTACATGAGACAAGGTCCAAGAAATTTTTTAGGGAAAACAATTTCATGGGTTCAATGAGCAATAAGTCAATATATGGTTGGAAGAAAGTAGCAAGAGGTGTTACTTGTATGACTGTGATTCTTTTGGTGCATTTTTTTTATGTGGGAAATGAGAAATTAATGCATGGTTTTATGGGAAGTGGCATTGAAGAAGAAAAGGTTTGCCCTAGCAATATCAAGACCAAAAAGAAGCTAGAAAGAAAAAGGTGGAGTGAGAAGAAGGAAAAGGATTTCTTGGTTACAATAAGAGATGGGAATAAATTCAGTGTGTTACTCAAGAAGTTAGGGCTTCTAACCATTTCTTTAGCTCTTTGTACAATATTGGTTAACCATATTATACTTACCTATTGAGTTATTCTTTTATTTATTTTTCTTCTAACAATATTATATATATAGTTGCCAATTTGGGAGATAGTAATGGGGGCCTTCTTTAAAGTTGAAGGCTGCAGACTCCTTGTTATATATTTGTATTGTATTAATTGATATATACTTATTATACTTGTAATTCAATAATTGTAACTCAATTAGATTAATGGAATTTTCATTATATTGATTCAATTTATATTTCGTTTTTCTTTTGGAATTTTATGTTGCATATATGTACTTCCAACAGGTACATTCATAAGGTAAAATAGCTCATTAAATATTCATACCGTATTATTATTAATATTTTTATCATGTTTATTGCACACGTATTTAACCTCTTTCTTAATTCATGAATAAATTTTTATAACAAAATTTAGAACACATCATATTATAAGATATTGAATCATAATTAAGTTATATTTGAATTAAGTATAAAAAAATCAAAATTATAATTTAGAAGTAATTATTTATTTCAATACTCATTAATTATCATTTCATTGCATAAATTAAAAAAAAAAAATTATCACCTCAATGTTAATTATATAAAAGAAATAAATATCATAATTTTTTTAATAGAATATATGACGCAATTATATTTATATATTACAAACGGATATCTCTTTATATATATATATATATATATATATATATATATATATATATATATATATATATATATATATATAACTGTAATGTATTCTTATTATGAAAAATAGGATCGGAAGCGGAATTTGCAGTAATTTTTCTCTTATAAATTAAGCTCCATTAATAATAAAATGTTTTTGATTAATTTTTTCTTTATGAAGAGTAGGCATGAAATCTCCATTTGGAAAACTTAATTCATTTTCATTAATTTATTGATTTATTAAAGCAATATGTGGGAATTGAATATATATTGAGTTTTCAACTTTTCAATTTCATTATTTTCATTAATCCAATATCAACAAAAAGACAAAATTCTTCTAACATTTATTCTTTTTTATTCACAAGATTCAACCCAAATTTGGTTGACACTATTCTCTTTTCCAACATCATTTTCCATTTCACTTCACTTTTAAATATTTTATAACTCGAGACTGTATAAGTCTCATTACATCATTAAGCAACATCTATATGCATTGATAAATTCCACCAATATCTAAAAGATATTTTAAAAATTATCTAAAAAAATAAAAGAAAATAACTTCATTGTCCAAATGTTGCTTATTATATGATGCAATGTGAAACCGTAATTATATAATCCATTTAATGTAATTGCATATGGGGCACGTCAATAAACCAACTAACAAGTTAATTAATTAAGTCATGTTCAGTGCACTCTGCACTTCTCTATCAATGGAAATTTGTGGCTGAATTGGAAGATTCATTCTATCCATCCAATTTGCAATCTCAAGATTGAGGTGTTTCTGCTGGAAAAGTATGGAATATTTTATTAAAATATCCGATTTCAGAATGATTCCATTTGTTGAATGACAAATCACCACAAAATCATTCTTACACGGCAACCTCTTCATATATTATATATACCACGTGTCGACATATATTTTCCCACTTTCATATTGCATTTTAAAAAGAATTAATTATATTAAATCCACCCTATATTTTTTAAATTAAATCTTAAAAAAATTAATTATAATAAAATATTTTTATATTTTAAAAAGGATTAATTATATTAAATCGTACTAATATTTTTTTAAATTATACTAAATTATCTATATATTTTTAAAATTATATTAAAACGTCCATATATTTTGCTTTCATTAGACAATGTGATCCTTACCTCTAATTTTTTTCCTTTTTTCATCAATCAAAATCCAAAAAATAAACTTAAATATGGTTAATTAATCTGACATTCCTACATTTTTCTAAATTATATTAAATCATTTATGTGTTTCTAAAATTATACTAAAATATTTTTACATTTTTCCATTTAATTCAAAACGCATCTGGCAACTTCACCGACAATCAATTTCTTATTTGTACTGTTAAAAAAAAATTTCAAGTCATATTCAATTATTGACTTGAATTTATCCAATTTATATATAATTCTCAAATAAAATTTTGCATCTATATTATAAATTTTACGAGCCTTTTCTTAATTAAACTTTGTAAGTTTTTCTCCAATAAAAAGAATCACTTATTGTTTTTGAAATTCTGACGTCGTGATGTTAGTATTTTTGTGTTCTTAATAAAAATGACACAAAAAATTAGAACTAAATTGAATGGAAGAGAAAAAATTCAACTTTATATAATTTTAATTATAATAAAATATATGAACATTTTAATATAATTTTAAAAATATATAAACGATTTAATATAATTTAAAAAATATAAAGAGTCAGAATAATTCATTTTAAATATTTTAATTAAAAATTAATATTTTTACATTTTGACAAATGTAAAAAATGAAGGAATTGAATGAAAATATCTCATTATTAAATGAAGATAAAATATATAAATATTTTAATATAATTTTAAAAATATATAAATAATTTAATATAATTTAAATAAATATAAAAATGTCATAGTAATTTACCTATTAAAAATGTATTGTCATATTGTCTAAAAAATGAAGTTCCGGTTGTCTCTTACAAACACATCAACTCAATATGACAATTTGCAATAAAATAATGCTCGTTTTGTCTATATAGTAATTAAAATATAAATTATTATTTATATAATTTATACTACTATCGTCTAGTGTTTTAAAAAGCAATGAAATATAATTTTATAATTAGTGTATATTACATTAAATAATAAGTTTAAAATTGATTATCTTTTTTCTAATGCTAAAATAAAAAAAATTATCTAGTGTTTCAAAATTATTTATATATATGTGGAGGAAATGAATGTGTATTAAAAAAAAAATAATATATTGATAAAGAATTTTTTTTTCAAAATTAAATTAAAAAACGATTAAATTGAAAAAAATTAAAGATTTTTAATCTTTTATTAAGAATTTACTGCTCAAATGATGTTATATAATCATCACCAATACATTATGTATAGGATTGATTATGACATGAATTTTATAATTATGAAATTTGTTAAGGATTTAATTGAATAATTAATTATTTGAAATATCTATTTTTTTAATAATGTTATACTTAAAATTTATATGCAAGTTCTAATCTATTTTAAATGATGATTTATCTAAACAAATCATAAAAGTTTTACACTTTAATTATTATATATAAATTATATTTTTCATAATACTCTAACTATGTAATATTTTAAATTATATGACATTTTAATTTGAAAAATTTTAAATTTAATTACTTGAATCTATAAAAATTTTACTTATTGATGATAGCATGAAAATTAAAAATTTTATAATTTATGTAATTATTTAAATTAAGATACTAGTATTTATATAATCTAAGGATTTTATAAAACATAGTTTAAGAATAAAAAGTATTAATATTAATTTTCATTTTAACACATATTAATATGTTTTAGCTATAATTTTTTTTAAATGATTGATTTATAATAATTATTTTTTTATAGTAATATAATTATTCTCAATATTTCTTATATTAAATCATTATATCATCTAATATAGTTCTACAATATTAACATATATTAATTGTATATTTATAAAAAGTGATTTTAATAAACTATATGAATTAAGAAAAAATGGAAAATAAATCAATTTATAAAGCAAATTGAGCCAAAGCTGTGTTCGAATTGAACAATTTTTATACTAAATAGAGTTGAAAAAGAAACTATATATATATATATAGCTTTCCAGCTAAGCCAATTTATTAATTTCTTAAACCGGCTAACCGCTAAGGAAAACGACACCGCATTGACAGAGGAAGAGGTGGCAAAACTGGCAATTTGTGGAGGGGGTGTGGTTTTGTGTAGAACAGACTGAAAAAGTAAAGAAAATGGTCGAAATTATCCAGATGGGAGTGGGGTCCATAAGTGTGAATTTCTTTTTAAAAGTGGGACCGGGTAGGGCTGTGCATGTGCAATGTGACGCTTTTTCAGGGGAGAGAATCAGAACGTTGGAGAATTAAAGAGAGAGAAAAATCCGTTTGGTGAACTTACCCGCTGAAATTTTTGCATTTCTTGCTCGCCTTAGACTATACACTTTGTGGTCATTTTCACCCGCTACCGGCAATAGCCGGTCATAACAGACCCACTAAAAAAAAACTTAAGAAAACTAATTTGAACATAAATTTGAGCAAACTCAAATTAATGAGCTTAATTTAAGAAAAAATAAATTTAATGTTTTAATGATTTTTCTTAATTGGCTTGAGTATCTATATTATTCTATTAAGTTGAACTTCAATACTATATATAGATATATATGTGGTGTTTGAATCCACTTAAAAAATAAGGACAATCAGTTAAAAATATTTTTTTAAGAAATTTTAAATTTTTTAAGTGAAAATTAAAATATTTGAATGTTTTTAAAAAAATAAAATTAATGAAATATTTTAAGTAAAAAAATAAATTAAAAAGTGTAATTTATTTTTTATAGATATTTTTTAATAGATTATTTAATTTTTTATGACTTTAATTGATTTAAATATTTTATGACTAAATTTTAATTTTATAATAATTATTTTTTCAAAATTTATAATATAATTTAAATCTAAATTTTATAATGATATCCAAATATCTCATACTCACCGAGTTAAATTCGTAAAATAAATTGAAAATTTATATTAATTACATCTTAATATATAAAAAGAATATTAAAACTCTTTAAAATGAATTAGTTTTTTAAATAAAATCTATTAGTGGCACTTCCTTTTTTTTTTCCCACAACATTATTATTATTTATTTAGATGATTTGAGCAGTCAACTCCACTGCTTGAGTTTGCACGCTAAACTTTTATTATTTGCAGCTTAAGAGGGGAAGAAGAAAATCGTGTGAAAGCGAGGAAGAAACGAAATAATTCTCAAAAGAAAAAAGGAAGGAAACAAAATAATCCTTATAGAACAAGTATTGGACGCGCACAATCCGGCTACAAAATTTGCACGAATTGAAGTTGTTTTAGGGCGTCGTCTCCTCCTCAGTCCTTTGATTTTGTTGCTTTCTTACAACACTTCACTAAAGACCAAACCAACTCTGCTCAAATTATAACTCAACAGCCATTCTCTCTCTCTCCCTGTATATTCATTTCCCGACTATGTAATTCTAAAATCATCACAAAATCGCTTCGAACATCGGATTTGCAGGAATTCCCTTAAAACCCAAAATTCGTTACATATTCTGGATGGCTCAGCTTCGATTCTATCTGTTTACTTTGGTTCACATTGTCCTGTTTTCCAGCCTCTGTTTTGCTGCAGACCCAGAAGTCTCCTATGAACTCAGACTCTCTTATATCACTGCCTCTCCTCTAGGTGTTGCCCAGCAGGTTTTGCTTCTACTTTCCTTTTCTCTGCTCCCTTTATTTCGGTCTCTTATTTATTTTTCTTTCAAATTTTTGTTAATGTTTTTCTTTAGAGTTCTGTTTTTGCTTCCTGTTCTTTTACTTTTCCCCTTTGGATCTGCTGAAAATTCTGCTGCAGGCAATTTTATAGATGGGTTTCGTTTCTTATATTGCATTTCTAAGTAATTTCTTGTTGATGCTTTCTATAGAGCAGTAGGTTTTACTGTCATTGAAGAAGATTAGAGCCTCACTGCATGATTTCTTTTTATGTGGGGTTTTCCCCTTCTCTTGTTAGGTTTCTTCCAGAAAAACTATTTCTTGTTACTGTTTCAGATATATTTGAAGCGCTAAATCTGATTTGGGTATTGTTGATTGATTGGCGTCAAACAATGTCGTTCTTAGAGATTTCCTGTTTGAGTCTTGGGATATTTTCCTAGTAGTGAAGCAGACTTTACGTTTCCGTAAGTTACTTTGACTATTGTATCGTCAAGCAATGTGGAGTTATGAGAGATTGCACTCTAATTTCTGGCTTCATTTTTCATCCATACATCATTTTTATTTTTTTAAGTTTTTCTCCTTGCAATCTGCAGTTTTCGTTATATATTTTGCTGTATTAGAAATATGTATTGTGTTTAACTGATGTATAGTTCCAACATTTTACTTATTTGGACCTGGTTACTTATGGTTGCAGGTTATAGCAATTAATGGGAAGTTTCCTGGTCCTGTTATTAATGCTACTACTAACTATCTTGTTATTGTTAATGTATGGAATGATTTGGATGAAAATCTCCTAATAACTTGGTAGGTTTTCATATTTTCTCTTTTAATATTTTTTTCCTCCCTCCCCATCTGGATTTTTGCATTCATCAAAAGTGCCTTTCCTAAGAAATTTGGGATTAATGGTTGTGACTTTTGACAGGCCGGGGATACAAATGCGGCGTGATTCATGGCAGGATGGTGTTCTTGGGACTACTTGTCCGATTCCTCCTACATTTAATTTTACTTATAGTTTTCAAGTCAAGGATCAGATTGGGAGCTTTTTCTACTTTCCATCCCTGAATCTTCAAAGAGCATCTGGAGGTTTTGGTCCTGTTATCGTCAACAATCGAGCAATTATCCCAATTCCTTTTCCACAGCCGGATGGCGATATTATAGTTTTGATTGGTGACTGGTATACCCGCAACCATACGGTTAGTTGTTTTTTCAAGGGTTGATATTTTGCTGTGAATTATGATGATTTGCAGAATTGAACTCTGGGTGGCCTTTTATGGTGAATTTCAGGCATTGAGGGCTGCCCTGGATTCTGGGAAAGACCTTGGAATGCCAGATGGTGTTCTGATTAATGGGAAGGGGCCTTACAGATACAACACAACACTTGTACCTGATGGCATTGATTATGAAACTATTCAAGTTGATCCAGGTAATCATATTCAGGCATTGTAGCAGGAAGGGTGTGAAATCATAAATCCACATTTCTTTTCTCACTTGGAACTAGTTTTCCTGACCCCGCCCATTAGCATGTTTGATAATCATTGATAGACTAGTTTCCTTTTTGAATCTTTCTGGTGGTGTTTCCTTTGTATCAAAATAATTTGTGTCCAAGTTATAACAGTTTTTATGCTAAAGTTATACCAGTTTTAAAATTTTTATTTTTATTTGCATTTCTTTAGTCAAGTTGAGTTGCGTTTCTATAGTTAGGCAACCCTTTTGATCTAAATGGTATATATATATTCTACTGTTTGAAGTTTTAATTGGCAATGCTATTTGTCTTGCAGGCAAAATGTATCGCTTTCGTGTGCACAATGTTGGGACATCAACTAGTTTGAACTTCAGAATCCAGGGTCACAATCTGCTTCTTGTGGAAACTGAAGGACATTATACATCCCAACAAAATTTTACTAGCTTTGATATTCATGTAGGGCAGTCTTATTCTTTTTTGGTTACCATGGATCAGAATGCAACTTCTGATTACTACATTGTGGTAAGTGCTCGGTTTGTGAATGAATCACTTTGGCAAAGAGTGACAGGGGTTGCAATCTTGCATTATTCTAATTCAAAAGGACCAGTATCTGGTCCTCTGCCAGAGGCACCGAGTGATGTTTATAATCAATGGGCAGCAATGACCCAGCCAAGAGCCATCAAGTTAGTGCTTGAACTTCTGAGGCCTTGATTTAAGTATAAAATTTCATCCTTATTTACTCTTGTTCAGCCATTTGCATCATATGTCTAGATATGATACAGCTGCATCTGATAGCTATTTCACCTAAACTTGCATGTTTTCATTTAAACCATTAGGAAGTCAAAATGATCCGCGAGACATCACCTCTATTACCCAATTTACTGTTTAGAAATTCCTATATTTATTCATTCATTTTGATGCGATTTATTCATTCATTTTGATGCGAACAAGAGGAATGGATATTTCTTTCAGAAAGAAGGGTAGAAAACTAGTTACTGTAATAAAGAGGACAAAAAAGGCTCTCCTCATTTACCATCCTAGCAGGAAAATATATGTGCAAGTCATGTCTGGTTGTGTATGAGTAATTGGGTAGCCAGTTATTTAATCTTGTGCCAGTTCTTGTTCAGCTTTATTTAAATTTTAGTCAAGACTACTATGACTTCTTCTGGACTAATTATGCCATTTTTACATGGACTAGGCAAAACACAACTGCAAGTGGAGCTCGCCCAAATCCACAGGGATCTTTTCACTATGGTCAAATCAATATTACTGAAACATATATATTAAGGAGCTTGCCACCAGTTACAATTGATGGGAAACTATGTTCAACAGTGAATGGGATATCATTTGTTAATCCTGATACACCAATCAGGCTCGCTGATTTGCACAAAGTGAAGGGAGCTTACAAACTTGATTTTCCCACTAAGCCACTTGATAGGTCTCCCAGGATGGATATATCTATCATTAATGCTACATATAAGGGGTTTATCCAGGTCATATTGCAGAATAATGATACCAAAATGTTGAGCTTTCACATGAATGGTTATTCATTTTTTGTGGTTGGGTAAGAATGTTTTCTTTGTTAATTCGTTTGTTGCTTTGACTTACGAGGCATTTAAATAAATTTAAAGCATTTTATATTTCAAATGCAGGATGGACTGGGGGGTGTGGACTGAGGACAAAAAAAGCTCATACAATAATTGGGATGCTATTTCTCGCTGCACAGTAGAGGTTGGTTTATCTATCGGAATCATCTATCACTATCACCTGAAAGGATATGAAAATTGCTTAAATTTTTATTATATGATAGAATAGACTTAGGGAAACATAATTTCCTACAGACTGTTCTTATTCTTGGTTTTTGAACTGGTTGACGTAAAAGTTACTAATTGCTTCAACACATCCATGGTAAAAAGCTTTGTTCAATTAGAGTCTTGAAAGGATTTATCTAGAATTCGGGTAATAAAAAAAGGTTCATCTCCAATAATAGTAATTAGCTATTGCTCTATAATCATGAGACGTGGTTATTACTTTCCATTTACTCCTTGTTTTTCTTTTCTTTTTGTAGGTTTACCCTGGGGGATGGACAGCAGTTCTTGTCTCTCTGGACAATGTTGGAGTATGGCATCTTAGAGTTGAAAACCTTGATAGATGGTATCTAGGACATGAAACATATATGAGAATCATCAATCCTGAGGAAAATGGTGAAACAGAGATGGGTCCACCTGAAAATGTTAGATACTGTGGCGCTCTTAAAGGCTTGCAGAAGTATGTATCTGAAACATTTATACCATATAAAATCCGTGTCTGTTGTTTTGTGGCATAGCTAATACTTCTGTTTGGTGCTTCAGGGGATCAAGTCACTCCTCTGCTGCTAAATCCATTCTCATTGGCAAATTGAAGCAGTTGTTCTATTTGCTGATGGCACTCTGTGCCTCATTTTTTATTTTCATGTAAACTCTTCTGGTGGTTGGATACGAGTCATCTTTTGTAGGCAGTGGTAGGTTGTATTGGCTTCTTGTAGGTGTGACGCTAACTGATGGGATACTTGCATTGCATAGTTTGTATTAGGTCTGCAGCTGATGTGTTATAAGTAGAAAATTTTCAGGGGGTTGATTATTATGACATTCAATTATTTATTTTTTGAAAATCATTCTGTAATGGCGCTTTGCCTGATTAATTGTAATTTAGGTCATTGGGGATACATAATTTATTATGTATCTCTAAGCTACATACTGAATGATGATTAACCCTTTCTCTCACTACCATCTGACCTTTTTATACATGAGTTTTGTATGAATATCTTTGATAATATTTGATGAGTTTATAATGATGTTGATGTTCAACAGTAGTTAGGGATTTGACCATAAGCTTAGATACAATTATTCCAATTGACCATCAGTGATTTTGATCTCTGGAAGCTTTGGCAAAATTTATGAGGTTAGTTAAATAGCTCTACGGTAACTAATCTGAGCTTGCCAAATCAATTAGAAGACCTTAACATTTTCATAGACTTGCAGGTTGAACTAGGGCGTAGACGATTGGGCATGGGCTTTGGGTCTGGCAAAGTATAAATGATAAATGGATTTTATTAACATGTAGGAGGCCCAGGACTTATCGTGTTATTGTTATTATTCCCCACCACCACGCAGAATGACTTGTCGTTTAAGATGTAGGGAGGGAAATTCTGCACCAACAGAAACTACCATCAACAGAGAGCCAAAATTCCGACAATTGACGAACAGAAAATGAGATGATATTATAGCAATAAGTTTTGGGCCAGCATGTGCTGCTAAATTATTATAAAATTTAGATATATATATATTCCGAGTAAAAAAATTATTAAATTAAAAATTCATTACTTATGATGTCTTAAATCTTAAAAATAATTTTAAAATTAACTTTTGATAAAATTATTAACAAAGGATATATTAAATTATCTCATCAATTTTTTTTTACGTCGATATATTTTATAAGTCTCAATTAAAATTTATATATATATATATATATATTAAAATTATATTTTTTTATCATCTTTTTAGTAGGTTATATATAATAAATTTAGTCCATATATAAATATATATTATTCGAAATTATAAAAAATTAATATTTAAATATAATTAAATAATAATATATTAAATATTTTTAAAAAATAAAAATAAAAATTATAATAAAAACTGTTAGTTAATAATAATGATTCACTCACGTGGCTTGTCCTTTGACTTTGTAACCACTCTCTCTACTGTTTACCTTCGAACCGAAATAGATATAGGAGTTGAAAGTTTAAACAAAAGCAAATGGCGACATCAAAATCTAAACTACCTTCTTCTTCCTCCTAGGATGCTTCTTTTATTACAATTGACAGGAACTGACCCCTCTCATCAATCACGATGTTCTATTTTGGAAATTTCCATTTTCTTTTTTAATTTTACCAATATTAATATTATCTACTAAATGAACCTTCCATTATATTAATGTTTGTGTGATATTATCATATTGCAACATCACTACATCTAGAAACCCAATTATCACTTCATTCCCTTACCTATTATCAATATATTTTTTGTTTATTCTATATTATCCAATTCATTTGTGTAAATGGTAGGTACTTAATTAATTTAATTTAATTATATTTCTTCTATTGAAACATGAAATTAGGGAGTCTTGTGAAGCTTACTTTTTATTTATATATAGTATTTTTTTCTTCATTCATCTTCTCTTTCATATAAATTTTCTTTCTTTTTATTATTTTTAGATTCAGCATATATAAAGTAATGGTTTTCTAGGTTTTATGTGGCTTGTGTTTCACTTTCATTGCTCATTGTGTTATACAATATTAATTTGCTTGCCTATATATGTTCATTAATGAGCAAGTAAAATTTTTTTTTTCCACTTTTCTCCGTCGGGCCATCTCTATTAATTGGAATGGAGTGATTTTTAATGCAGCCGTTCTATTTGCCGATAAGGACACTCATTGCTTGCCGTGAATGTTTATATTTCTCTTCCTTCTTGAATTAAGTAACTTATATATATATTAGATATTTTTTCATTACAATCTCTAAATATTATTATTAGAGTCAATTAGTTTTATGATGTGCTTTTTTAGGGAAAATTAAATATTTAAAATTATATAAATCATGAATAAAAATAAAGATAATAATAACTTTAATTTAAAATATTATATTATATCAATATCTTTAATTATATATACAAATAATATTTTAAGAAAGCACACTGAAATATAATATACTGATAAGTACATATTTTTTTAAATAATAGATTTATGATCAGTTCTCAATTTTCAATACTAAAAAAAATAATATTTTAAGTAAAAAAAAAAAGTTTCTCTCTAAAACCCTAGAAAAAGGAGCCGCTTAAAAAGTATTATGGTGTGCTTCATTGTGGAACAGATTCAAAATTAATTGTAAAATGGATACAAAATTTTTAGTATAAGGCACTACGTTAGTTAAATGGTACTCGTAGCATGAAAATATTTCTAATTTGAAAAGGTTTTGGATTTAAATGCAATACTTCCATATTTTCTAAAGATTTTGTAACTTATAAATGTATAAAAAAATAAAAATAAAAAAGTTCAGAAACTCTATGTATAGCTCTGAAAGAGCAATAATGGTACCATTAGCCGATTGCATTTTTGGAGTGCCTTCTACGTTTAATAAGCGTAGAAAAGCCACATTTGCATCCCCAAACTTCCCTGCAAAGCATTCAAATCATCATGAAATTATACTATCATCAAACTCTTGTACAAATTAAATGAACTTTTTATATTTTTTCCTTTTGTTTTTTCCCTTGATCAACTTAATTTCAATTAATATTTTTTATTTTATTTTTAGAAATATATATTTCGCTCCTCAAAACATGAATATTTTTAAACAACTTGAAATCTTCTTCCATTCAACTGATTTTGCATTAGATTTAACATTCAGCTTTTTACAAAGTTCTTGTGTAAATTTATAGTTTTTCAATGTGGGATTCATTTTTTAGTACACTAGTTGGAGATTAAACAACTAAGAAAAAAAAAAAAAACAAACTGTTATTAACAAATGGATTAGTCTTGTTCTAGTCTGAACAGACTTGGAAATAATAGCATATTAAAAAACTTCGATCTCCAGTAAAAATATATTTATTCTTCAGCAATGTACATTAATTAAGCTGAGAAAAAAAAAGCATAAAGGAAGGCTTTATTCTAACATTGTCATCAATTTGATAATATGAACATGTCTCTTTAATAGACTATAAACAGCACATGTGGCTACAATACCACTGGCAACATTTCTGCTATTTGCCATAGCTTCCACAGTTCTAATTAAAAAAATATTTAATCTTACAAAGGGACATGAATTTTAGACTGATGACTAGCTAATTAATTAATTAACTTAATTACTACTAGGAAAACGAACAACAGTTAAAGTTACATAGTAGTTTTAGTTTTATTATGTACAGGAACTTAGGCAATAACTTTCCGTTTTAGTTACCTGAACAATATTCTATTATATAGGTGTCACTTCCATAAGTCAATTTGACAACTTGCAGGAGTTGACGTTGAAGCATTATCCGGTGCCGTTTCTTGCTTGTTCAAGTGTCTAGCAAGTGGATTTGGCTGATGATCTGATGCGTGGAATAAGATATTGTTATCATTTTGCTTAGGCATGTCTTCTTGGCTTAATTGAGAAGCAACAAACTTGTCTAGCACTCTCCAATCAGTCACTTGATCAACTGCTTTCTGATCATTACTATTATTATTTTGAGTAGCATAAAGAGTGCCTGTCTGGTTTATATCTAGTCCATATGCAGCAACAGAGGTGCAACTTACATTATTAGCAGTTTGTAGTAGTTTAGGACTTTGTAGAAGTGGGAGCTGAAGGAAGTGATCATGATGATACTGCAACTCTAGCTCTTTCTTGCATGAATGCGAGTAAGAGAGGTGATATGATAAATCAGGTGGCTTTGACTGTAAGTCTTGGTTGGGCGACTCCTTTTCTTGTATGAATGAAACTTGATCATCATACCAACTGCTGCTTGATTCATGCTCGTTTACTTTAGGAATTGTGGTTATCCTCTTCTTGAACACCCGGCATACCACGCACCCTTCTTCCTGCTTCATATACATGCATACACTGCTATATTTAAACCATCGAGAAAACTGGCTACCTTGTCAACAACTTGTGAAATAGCTATCACTATACTTGATAACCAAATATAAAAGGTAATAACATTATTTTTTAAATAAATTTTTACAGACATTATATGATGCTTTAGTTTTAGGGATAAAACTGAAGCTATTTAAGAGTAAATGTCAATCAAATCTCATTGGTGGAAAAATTGAAAAATCTCTTTATCAAATATAAAAAAAGACAGTGACGAACTGTAGCGAATAGTGTCAAAATTATAAATATAACAGTCAGTTTTCTAATTTTTCATATCCCATTTCTCATTTTTTTTTCACCCATGTATGATGTCATTTATAGTATTGATGCAATTATTAACTATATTAAGTTTTTATTAAAAGATACTAAAAAAAATAAAAAAATCTTACGTTACTTCCATAAATCCAACTAAGCCATCTCATCATATAATTGTACACCAAATAAGCTATAAAATGCATGTGTATCACAGTTCTGAGTTCTTCCCTTCCCATTATAAATCCCTCCTCTGATGGATACTCAAAACATTAATTTATGTATGGCAAGCTACATCCCATGTATATTTGTGACACCTAGTAACACAAGGGGGTGTTGATTTCTTGAAATAAATGAGATTTCAATTATTTAAAAACATTAATAATGAAAAAATAAATTAATTTAAATGAAGGTAAAAATAAATAATAAATAACTTGCCTGTGGAGTACCATTTTCGTCAGTCTCAAGACGGTACTCGTGCATAATCCAGTCAGATTTCTGTCCATTGGGAGCACGACCTTTGTAAAAGACTAAGGTTTTCCTCATTCCGATCAAGTCATGCTTTGAATAGATAGCTTTGTCTCTACCAGTTGCTTTCCAAAATCCAGCAGCAGTGGCTCTATTCGTTCGAGTTCCAGTTGGGTACTTCTTATCTTTATGGCTAAAGAAGTACCATTCATTTTGATCTTCTGTCCCTATGCGACATATTTCTGTTATCATCATCAATTATATGTACAAAATTAGGCCTTAGTTATTGCATGATTCAATTTAATTAATTGTTCAATCTCCAAAATTAATTAATTGTACATACCTTGAAGATCCCATGGCTCGATTTTATAGAGATCGACATCTTTAATGACATCTAGGTCAATCCTTCTTGAATTAACCTTTTTCCTAAGGTAGTAATCAACAAGTTCTTCATCAGTTGGTTGGAACCGAAAACCTGGAGGAACATGTGAGAATATATTCATCTTCTATCGTGGTGGCTGATATCTTTGGCTCCTCTACATGTTACATTCAACCATGCATTAGCAGCTTATGGAGTACATTTGAAATAAATTTAGTATAATAACGTTCTTAAGAGGATATCCTAAATACTATGCTTTAAGATCTCCATCAGAAATCAAGATTTATAATAAATTGAGTTTTAACAAACTAACAAATGGAGTCAACTCATGCCCTATTTCATTAAGAAGATGTTGAACAAAAAAAAAAGAAAAGAAAAAGAAAAAAAAACTTGCAAAATGCAAAATTTTAAGTTCTGAATGAGTAATTAATTGTCGAAGCAAAAATTTTCTGTTAGCTATCATCTTATAAGAACAAACAGTTATTTTGCCATCTCAAGAATGTCAGACACTTCTACACATTGTACAAATGAATATCTCATGCATGAATACATACACGCAAACTCATTGGCTTTTCTTAATTAATTTTGAAACTTCGAATTTTATTTTCTATATAAGGTTAAAACCATGCATGTTGTACTGGCCATACAAACATTAAAGGCCACAATAAAGAGTACTGTATAACACATGGTAATTTGCTTTAAATTTTATCAAATGACTTTGATATAGGGAAAAATGTAAAATTGTTGTCCATATTAATCATGTAAACTCGAGTTTTCTTACCAAAATGAAAAATGAGATGAGATATTGATATATATTGATAACTAAGAACATATATCTCTATAGCTTTGTCTTTAAACCCAAAGGGAGGAAGAATATTTGTAACAACTAGCACGTCAACAAGTAAGAGCCACACACATTGGCTAGGAACGAAAATAGAAAGTAATTTATAAGATTTAATTTGTTACTATCTATATAATAACCTGAATTAATAGTTTTGCTCTGCGGTTGAGCTTAAAAACAACAAGTTAGCTTGTAATTAGAACATTGCAAGCTAAAGGAGGGAAGAATGTAAGGGTCTACACCAAGAAAGTTGTGAGCAAAACCACAGATTATTTAAACTCAAGAGACTTTACAATATATATATATATCAATGTTACAAAGACAAGAGGAGAATCTAATTATGAAAACTTCAACTTAATTTGTTGAATGGACTTGGTTTTGTTGAGGTTAATTTGTTTTCAGTACATGTATTTATCACCCAATCGCTTCTCATCTCTCTATTTTTCCATCATTTGAGAAAACAGATTATTACATAACCAAAATCTGTTAAAACATATGATACGCAAAAACAAACTTAATGGAATTTTATTAATATGAATTATCATGTCAAATATATATGCCTTTTGAATATGAGTTCTACTATATAATTAACATAACATGGAAAAACTTGCCTAATATGATGTGATTAGCCAAGGACATCTCACATGCAGTAACCATAATGATATATCATTACTTTTTAGGACATGAAAAATTATGCTATCACCTTGTATACATAAGTCATAAAATTAAAGTGAAAAATACAAATGAAATTAGTAATTAAGCAAGTATTTTTCAATGATAATTGTTGATTATCCATAATATAGTTTAGTGAAAATGCACTTTTTTTTTTTCCTTTGATGAGTATAAATAGCCACAAAAACCATTTGTTGAGATTCTAGATCTACATAAACATGCAATTCCCTATGATATATATTTTCAAATTTCAAGGATATATATTATTAAGACTCAAAATAAATTATTTAACTGTAACGAAAAAAGAAAAACAAAAAATCAAAGAGAGAGAGAGAGCTTACAGATCAAGAAACCAAGATCTCTAGACCTTAGTAGCGCTTGATTGATTGAATGTTTCGTTGGATTGAAGAAGCAAAATCCTTTTCCCCACAAAAAATAGAACGATATATATACCTAAAGCTCAACTTCACTCCTGCTACAGTGGAAGCTCCTCTATACCACAAGGAAAAAAAAAGTAATTATATAAATATTTCTTCGGGAATTGAACTGGGTAGCTTTTTGTCCTCCCACTTAAACTATTTCTGTCGAGTTGTCGGATCAGATCCCGAGGAAGAGAAGCCCAAGACAAGACAAGAAAGAAAAGGAAAGAAAAAGGCTAGAGAAGAATGGAAGAAGGAAAATTAGTAGGGTTATATAAAAGAAGGGAAAGTTAAAAAGAGAGGAAAAACAAAAAACAAAAACAGAAACCCTAATGATAAAAAATGGTTATGAATATGATAAAGTTTGTAAGAAAAAAAAATTATTTTCAAAATCATAAGCTCTCGTTGTCTCTCACTGTCGGATTGAGCTGAATTGGCGGGCAAGATTTGGGAGGGAAAAACGGAGGCGCGAATATTGGCTGTTAATTGTTATTAGAATAGGAACTAACCCTTCTTCAGAACAACCCTCTATTTCTCTCTGCTGCCACCTCTACCCGCCACTGATAAAGACTCAGAACAGATGAATATAACTTTCTTCTTCTTCCTCTTCTTATTCTTGGTCTTGGTCTATCACAGAGAGAGGAACTAACCCAATCAAGAAAGCTTAAGATTAAGACTCCAGAAGACCCCAAAAAGAGAGAATAAAAATAAAAATAAAAATAAATAAATAAATAAAATTGAAAATTGGTGGGTGACGTAATGAAACAGGCACCAGGCAAAAAGCGATTGAACGCAAAGCTCGCATATATTTATAATTAAAAAAGCAGTGGATGTGGCATGGTGAACCTTGGTGGCGAAAACTGCATTCCTAGTCCCTACCAATTTTTCCTTGGAAGTCTTTAACTGTGAGATAAAATGAGAATGATGATGTTGGATCTACTAGCCATGGTCATAGGTCTTATAGATCGATGGTGGTCCGCCACCAATAGGTGTGGCCATGGAATTGGCTTGGCTAGTCTTCTTTTTTGCTTTTGTTGCCCCATCTACATTTGGGTGAACTGATTGGTGACTTCTATCATTACCGTAATAATTCTCAATTTTCACCAAACATACATATATATATATATATATATATATATATATATTCTTTTAGACCCTATTGGATATAAATAAATTCTAAAAAAATTTACAAAATTTATTTGGAATATTATGTTTTTATATTTATTATGAATGAATATATTACTCTCATAAATTCAATTTTATATAATTGAGCACATATAAATATAGATTCTATCATATGTATTCTAAATTTCAAATAAAAAATTAATATAATTTAATAATATTCAAACTTAAAATCTCATAATGAAATTTAAGTATCATGACTAATTGTTCCGAATATATGAAATTCAAGTGTATAAGTTGGAGTTAAAATATTTTTGAAAATTATGTAAAATTTTCTTCTAAATTTAAATAAAATTTCTTATCATCAATCCCTGCAAGTAATTTTTTTAGGTACATTAAAAAGTTTAAAAAAAGAGAAGATGACAAATTCAAATACAAGATCATTCATGATTTCAGTACGAGACAATTATTTTCACAATTATATTTTTTACTGCTAGAATGAATTTTATGGAATGACAATGTTAATATTTAAAGGAGCCATTATATCTAATTAGCAATTCAAATGTTCAATAATTTGTTTCACAGTGCAAAAAATAGGGTACTTATTAAATCCTTGTAAATGTTTTTTTTTTTTTTAAATACTTAACTCTTATATAATCAATCAATCAATCAATCTTATACATTTTCTTTGAGGAATAGTTGATTTGAAAAAACAAATGTAGAGGATGAAAAAAGAAAGAACAGTGAAAGGTTTTCCATGATTGAGGGAAGTTGTTGATAATCTAGTAATGTAATTCACCACCAAAAAGGCCTAAGATTAATAGTAAACTCAGCAATGTCCCTATTTAACTACTAAAACCACCTTCACTTACTCATTGTCTACATATAAAAATTTTTCAACTTACCGGTTCTGCTCGTGACTGATACGTTTCTATGCCACCTTCCATAGTCATAATAGCACACGGTTTTTTCATATTATTATATTTATTTGCAATATGCAACATGTCTCTCAGCTTACTTCCTTGTAACGCTTCCAACGGCTCATTGTTTCATCCCCGTTCCGTTGATGTACAAATTCTAGTAACCTCCTTCTAAAAAATTAAAAAAAATTCAATGGTGGTTTCGTTCGTTTGGTTGGTTTATTATCTTAAAATATTATTATTTTTATATATTAAGCTCTGATTACTACGTGGGCCCAACTCTACTAGCTTATTAACTAGGCAAGAGGCTATAACCATGACGATTTAAGGAATGTGACAATTCTCCAAATTGTAGATAGTAAAAAAGCGAGTGAAGCTGGCTGAGGCTGAGGTTGAGGGCTGAGCCGAGTCGGAGGTAGTGGTGTAACCCAACCCACGCGGGGGAAGGAATGATGGGCACTCTCTGTGCGTGGCGGCTTGTTGTCTGGACAAGGCTATAGCCACTATCATTAATCTCGCAACTTACGGGCAGTAATCTTTGGTGAGTTGTGCTTCTGGGTCCCCTACCCTGTCCCCCTGTGCGTCCTCTTATTTCAACTTCTGAATTTATTAATTTTTGTTGTTATTTTTTTATGGTTAATTACTTTTCTTCTTGTATAAAATAATTTAATATATTAAATTTTTTTTTAACTTAAAAAAAAATACAATAACTCATTTTCACCAATATCCTATTATATTAGTACTTTATAATATCAAAATTTTCCATTAACTAATTTTAAAATGATCAATAAAAATAAAAATAAAAATTCACGTACCCTTTATTTTTATTTAATTTCACTATATTTTTGTATAAAAAATATTTTTTAGAACTACAAAATTCATTTTCATATTTTTTTTGACAAATTTAAAATAAAAAATAAACAAAAATATTTTTTAAAAATATTTTTTTTTTATTTTAAAAAATAATTTAATAAAAAATTAAATTAGTTATTCTTAAAATTTTTAATACAAATAAAAAATTAATTTTTATATTTTTGACAAATTTGAAAATAAAAGTAAAAATATTTTTTATGTTTTATTTTAAAATTTTTTATAAAAAATATTTTTATTTTTAAATTTGTTAAAAAATATGAAATTGTATTTTTTAACCCTAAAAAATATTTTTTAAAAATAAAAATAGAATGTAATTAATTAAAAATAAAAGGTAATGATATTTTTATCTTTTTTTATGTCCTTATTGATCATTTTAGGGTTGACTAATGATAAAATTAGATGGAAGGATTCAGTAGTATATTGTGACATTCGTAAAAAAGAGTTAATATATTTTTGAAAGGTCAGACAAAATTTAGTATATTGAATCATTTTAAAAGGAAAATAATAATTAACTTTTTTTTATTTGACTCTAATCTATTACGATAAATATTAAAATTAACAAAAAAAATTTTAACAGCAAATTAATTTTATTGCTAAAAATTAATATATGACAGCAATATAAAAATTAATGTACAACAACAATATAAAAAGTTATTGCGAAACGCTAATATACAAATAAGTATTTTTTTTAATATTTTTTTTTTTTTAGTTTTAGAAAAGATGAATTATATATTAGTGAGATTTGAAATTTATATACATCATAATTTTTTTATTTTTTATTTTTAGACAATAGTAAATTATATAAAAAAATATTGCTACAATTAATAATTTTTTAGAAATAAATTATTTTTTGCTGTAAAAATCGTACGGTTTTAACTTAATTTTTAATCATATAATGCGATAAATTAATTTTGTTATTATAAGTGTATAACAACAAATTATATGCTTTTACTAGCAAAAATGATGGTTGTCAATTCTAATATTTGTTATAGTGATTGATATTTGAATTTGAAATTTTTAATTTTGGAGATAATTTTAATTTTATTAAATAAAAAATTTATTGAGATATTTTATTTAAATTCGAAATAAAAATTAATAGAAAATTTCAACCGATAATTAAATGTCAAAATTTTAATTTAAAATATTTTTTTAGTATATTGATTAAATCATTTAAATACTACTAAAAAGATAATAAAACATTGTCCATAGATTTTAAATATTAGAAACTATTACAATTAAATATTTATTCAAGAAATTAATATATGAAATTGTTGCACTATATAAATAAATTATTTTATATATTGGTATATAATTGGTAAATATGGGACTAAAAATATTTAAATATTTGCTATTATAGCCTTTATCTTATGATGAAATTGGTGATGTAACCTATTTAAGAGTAAATGTTAGAAATCGAATATCACTTGTAACAGTTTATGTACTTAATATAAAAAACAAAAAGAAAAATTGTATGCTAATCCTAAACTTTCACTTTATTCTTTAAAACTTTTAAGCTATGAGGGTAGATTTGGAATTAAAGAAATTCAAGAATATCTAATGAGTATAGTGTACCTGCCAGAAGTATGATGTACTCAAAAACAAAGTATGAATACATGGTAGGCCATATGTGATAGAGACATTAGAGACATTATACATAATCATAATATATTGTGTAGAGAAATGAAAGAGAAGAGAAGACAGTTTACCAGCTTTTTGTACAGAAGCAAAAGGAATTTATAGAATACAATTTTAATAACAAAAGAAAATGGGTTAATTACAATTTTTTTTATATTAAATGATCCATTATATTAAATTTCTCTTGATTTTTTAAAAATATACGAACTCTCTCTTACAAATAACATAATATACTATTAGACCATTCCATTCAATTTTATCATTAGTCAACCCTTAGTTAATCCTATAAGAATAGTAAAAAAACTAAAATGCTCACATCCTTTATTTATAATTAATTACATTTTATTTTTGTTTTAATTTTTTTTTAAAATTAAAAAATTTATTTCATACTTTTGATAAATTTAAAAATAAAAATATTTTTTAAAAATATTTGAAAAATATTTTTATTTTATTTTTTAAAAAATAACAAATAAAAAATAAAAATATTTTTTAAAAAATATTTTTTAATTTTTTCTTTTAAATTTGTCAAAAATATGAAAATAAATTTTTTATTTGTATTAAAAAATTTAAGAAGAAATAATTTAATTTCTTCTTAAATTATTTTTTAAAATAAAAAATATATTTTTTTATTTTTTATTTTAAAATTTGTCAAAAATATGAAAATAATTTTTTTAACCTTTAAAAAAAATTAAAATAAAAATAGAATGTAATTAATTAAAAATAAAGAATAAGGATATTTTGTTCTTTTTATTATCCTTGTCAGGTTGACTAACAGTTGACTAATGGCAAAATTGGACAGAAAGACCAAATAGTATATTGTGACATTCATCAGAATGAGTTAATATATTTTAAAAAAGTCAGAAAATACTTAATGTAATTGATTATTTTATAGGAAAAATTATAATTAACCCAAAGAAAATACCATAAGATAGTTCATGGGTCCTGCTTTTACCCATTCAATGCCAGTAAGGGCCAATCTGTTTATTTGCCATGTTGGTGACATAATATTTATTTGAATTGTGGTCATAGTAAATGTAAGTAGCTATGATGAAGTTCAGAACTGATCCCTGTTGTTTTTTGTGACGAATTAATATTATTATTTCTGTGTAAGATATCTCTTTTATTTCAATATATTATCACTCAATCTCCTCAACTATTTTTTATAATTCTTGACCCAACTATGATCATATGATATGATATTATCATAATGATAAAATACATTTCATTACATGTAATATTTAAAACATTAATAAGTGATGAGAAATTTAATCAGTAAAACTCTTGTATATTTATTTATTTATTAGTAAATAAGATCTATATATATGTTATTATGTTGTTTGCGTCATATATATATAAATTTAAATAAATTTAAACAAGACTCCATCTTTATTTAATTATTGTTCTCTTATTTATTTATTTATTTTAGAAGAATTGTTCTCTAATTTGTTGATTGTAAGATTTTTATGATTTATAATCACACTGAAATTCCAATACTAAGGGAAGAATATTTTAGAATTGGTAGTTCTATCTTATTCTCTAGTGAGATTCAAAGAGGATGTCAATGAGACTTTATCTAGCAGTGAGAAAAAATTGAAGTGCTGAAAGATCTTATATTTGACTCTGATTCTAATCTAGTAATTAAGAGAGATTTTCTCATATGCATAGAACTTTCTATGTCAAAAAACTATTTTGCTAGAAAATCAATAAAAAAACTTTGGAAACACACATGGTGAGGCCAATTTATAGTTATATATCACCGCAACTTTTGCAAATATGATGCATCATTAATCTTTTTCATTACACACAAACTAACAGGAAATTTTTACTTATATTACATCTAATTAATAAATAATAAGATATTTTAATAAAAATAATTTTTTTATTTTTTTCTCAATAAAAGATCATTTACATTTTTTTTCTCTATATATTTTTATTTTATTAAATTGATATATACACTCAATGTTAGACAAAAAATTTTCACACAAAAACTCAAGTCTTTTTTCTAAATGCCAAATATTGTTTTAACCTTTTTAATAAAAATGAAAGCTTTTACCTAAAACCAAATAATAACATCATGGGAGGGAATTTTTATGATAACATTATGGTTGTATGTCATCTTCAAAATCATAATGCTAATAATAACAGCTACTATATGAATGGGAAATGAAAACAAATAAAGGTTAAATAATGATTAAGATAATTTTGACTAGCAATATATCTAGAGACATCAACTAACATATTTATGAGTGGTGTCATGATGGATATATAAAATGCTTATTTTAGCTTGTCATTTCCATGTAATTTAATCTCAAAAATTGGACAATCCAATCATAAATATAATTATCTGTTTGAAGAGGATGAAAAAAATTTTCTTGCCACTTAATAAATTGTTTCAAGAAGGAAAGGAAAATTGAGATATATATAGCATATGTTTTTGCAAGATCTTCCTCTCCCCAATTTCATAGTTGAAGATAATTCAGATAATTAACACCAAGTGATTTTCATAAAGAAAATTCATTAGTTATTGTAATATCTTTCTAGTAATGTACTTGGTACTTTTGATTGTTTCATTTGCGAATCAAAGGAAGAAATTTCGGGTTTCAATCTTATTGCTTCATTTGGAAAAGAAAATTTTAATGTGTATATAAATAGGAAAGTTAAAAATTAATGATATATATAACTTGGAGACATTATATCTAAATCATAATTATCATGTTTAATAAATAATATTCATACTTCTTTATAAATACAGAAAATAGACGCTAGACAATTTTATTTTTTACGAGTCTCATCTGACTCGAATAAGAAATTGAGCAATTTAAAAAAAAAAAATATTAGCACTCCTTTTTTTAATTAATATGAAAAAACAAATTATAATTAGGTTGACAAAATTTATAAGTTGATTCTGTTTTCCTTATGTTGGGCTCGTGTTACCATCTACATGGGCCAGTTGGAGCTCTGTTGAATTCTAAAGGCCCTATGGAGTTATGGGGATGGTCCCGACCGCTAAAATTTAGAGATTTTTTTAAAAATACATAAAAAAAATAAAAAAATATTTTATTTTTATTATTAAAAAAAATTTTTAAAATATTATATATTTAAAAATACTATATATCTAAAAATATTTTTTAAAAAATACGACATATATTAAATATATACTAAAAATATATTATATATATAATAAATATATATCAAAAAATAATAATAATAAAAAAAAATTAACCGTAAAATTTAAAAAGAAATAAAAAAATAATATATTTATGTAATATTTCCTTAAATTTAAGACCCTAGCCCGGTTTGAATTTTTAGCCGGCCCTAACCTGCATTAAGAGAGCTTCACAACTAGGGTGGTTCTCGTCTACGGCATCAATCAAATGCTCACAAAACTTCATTAATATGAATTGAAAATTAATTTTCTGATGGCGAATAAACGAATCGTAGACTTATTCTACTTATTATATGGAAAATTTATTAATTAATTATTATATTTATCAGACACCCTGAATTTGTGCATTAATTTAACAATTGTGTGAGATGAATTTAGAAATAGACTTCTTCAATGTTAATTTTTACTATAAAAAAAAATTATATTTACTTGAATGTCGGTATATATATTAAATTTTATAAAAATTAATATATTTTATATTTTTTATCCACTTACATATAATAAACTTATTAATATATTATATTTATATTACTCCATTCGTCTCATAATAAATATTTTATTTTTTTTAGTATGTTCTAATTTAATTATTTTATTTTTTAATTTAAAATATATTTTATTTTAATATTATAATAATATTTTTATTAAAAATATGTTGAAAATAAAGATAATAATTAATAAATATAAAATATAAGAGAATTAGAAAGATAAAGAAAAATTAAAATAATACATGAATTAGAAAAGTTAAAAAAAAAATTTAAATTATTTATTATAGGATGGAAAGAGTAATATTTAAAATTACGATAAAATAATATTTTATTTTAATAAAATAATAATAATAATAATTTATATACAATAAAATGTATTTAAAAAATTAAAATTAGCACAAAACATGAACTCTCCACTAATTGCATTATTCTTATAACGAGGCACAACGTTATAATTATTGATCTCGTAATTTACAATAATAACAAATTTATAGTTTGTTATTTGAGATCTTACAAAGAAATTGTTACAATAAAAAAAAAATTGATGGAGATAATTAAAGAATAAACAATTAAAAATTACTGTTTTTTAAATCAAAGTCCAGAAGAGAAAGGAACACCAGTGGCCGGCAACCAAGACCGGCCGGCAATGAAATTAGCAACGGTGAACTTGGAAGCTTCTGTAGCGCTTGTTATAACTCTATAACCACGCCAATTAACTCTCCGACTCGTTGAAGCTGCAGGGCCAGAGTTCTTATACTCTCCATAATAAAGAGTATTTAGAGCAAAATTACCATCCCATTCGAGCCAACCAGCTGGGTCCACCAACGAATCAAGGTAAGTTTGCATGTAAATTGTGCGAGAATATTCCTTCCATGGCCTTCCTAAGAAAGTTTTGAATGAACTAAGCACTGGTTTAAGATCTGGTGAAGCCATGACTCGAGAATTGTGAATTGAAATTCCTGTATTTTGATTTGGGTCAGTCCTGCCTTGGGCCGTAACAACATTCTTTTGCTTGTCCATTGGCCTTCTTGCATATATCATACAGTTTTGCAAAACTACAGCTGCATTGCCGAATATAAAGTCTACTGTTCCATATATGTAGCATTCTTTGTAAAATTGTCTTTGAGAGTGGACATATAAGGTATCTTGATATCCCTCGAAGCCGCACCCGTAGAAGACTGAGAGATCGGAGCCTGATCGGAGGGCTACTGCTTGGTGGTTTTGAGGACCGGCAGTGTTACGGAATGTGATGCCACGGGCAATGAATCCTTCTCCGGTCACGGCTGAAATTAATATTGATGAATTGTCAACATTAATAGCTTTCAAATTAATACGTGTTAGTCAGTACATTAATGAAATAATATTATTTCACATTTATTTTTCAACCATTTACATCATATACTTAATACATAATTAATATTCAAACTGAATTTTTCTTTATGTATAAAGACTTGTGATAGAAAATTGAAATTAATTAATTACTGAAATAAATTTCTTTATTCAGATTTTTTAGACGTTCAGTAGAGATTTAAATTATTGTATATCTATAACTATAACAGTATTATATGTATCCTTGGAAAATAGAACCAACTCGATCTAATCTAATTATTTTGCAAGGGTCAATGTTACTACATCTTTTTCAATCTATTAATTAGCTACACTTTTTCCATACTTACAAAAGTTTGGCTTATTTTCCAAATTTCATTTTTAGCATCACTATTTATGATTTTTTTTTAATGTAAATGAAGTTTTATTATTATTATTATTGTACAATATTTAAATTTATTAAATTTAATTAATATATATTCAAATAAAAAAAGACTTATAAAAAAATAAAATTCTTTAAATACTCTCATAAGAAATAACTCACAAGATAATAAAATTCTTTAAATACGCATGAAGGGTGCATATGCTCAAGAACTAACCAATAATATTATCTTACTGTTTAAAAATAAAGTTAAATAAAACTTTAGGCTTTATAATTTTTTAAATAAACAAAAAACAAAGAAGAAAGTTAAACTTCCTTACCAACAGTTGCAGAATTGAAAGTGGTAGAACCTCCCCCAACACTCCGGCTACCGGTGATAATAGTATTCCTCAATCCATCACCAACCAACATAATATTCTTCATTTTATTACCAATCTCAAGATTCTCTTTATAAATCCCACTCTTAATATGTATAACAAATCTCCCGCTTCCACTTCTCTTTGCAGCCGCATCAAGAGCTTGCTTAATAGTCCGGAAATTCCCTGAACCATCTTGAGCCACCACAAGGTTCGGAGATTGAGAAGACGACTGCAGCAGCTTTCTATCTCCTGGCGTGACCCAAGTCGGAAAACCATCTTTATAAGTTTGTGGCTGAACTGCGGTTGAACCATTATTAATAGCCAAAGTGTTGCGTATAAGCTTAGAAACATTGTTAGACATGAGCGGCAACATAAAATCTGAAACACCAAGCTCAACGAACCCAGCCCGACAAGTTTCAAGATCGGTTAGAGCTGTGCTGAGCCAAGTCTGGATATCATAATCGGTGCATTTTGAGCTTGAGTCAAGAGTATGGTTTAATTGGATAATAGAGTCTTCATAGAGTTTTAAGCAATCAGCCCATGCAGCCTTTTCTTTTTCATTGCGGCATTTTGAGCCTAGCCATTTGTTATGGCTCTGAGCTGTTAAGGCTCGTTGCATGGCTAAATCGATTGCCATTTTACGGAACTCGGATTTGGTTTTTGGATGAAAGTGGTTTGGTTTATGGAGTTTCTGGTTCAAGAAATATTTGCATGGTTCAGGATATGGGGTTTTGTTGCACCATGAATCTATGCCATTAGCGTCAATAGATGATAGTGTTGGCGAGAAAAATGAGAAAAGAAATACGACTAACACAGATAAACCAAGCTTTATAGCCATCTAATTATTTTTGGAACTTAAAATCTCAAGGATTTTTTTTTTCTTCGGTTGATTGATATCAAGATATGAAATAAGTGAGTGTATATATAGGGAGAAATTAAGAAGATTGAAGTGGTTTAGTCTAATGACAGGTTGGCTGGGTTTGAATCTGGATGAAAATAATCATCATAGTAAACAAATGCATAATATAATTACTTGATTAAAATTTATATACTCTCTATTGTTATCTTATTATACTTAAAATTTAGTGATTATAAGGTGGGTCAACAAGCTTATACTGAACATTTTTTTTCTTTTGATCGATGGTGATTTATTTTTTATTTTTATAATATTTTTATTCAAAAAAAATAAATTTCTATATATTTGTTAATTAGTGTCTTTTTTTATATTAATTTATTATTGTTTATTTTATTTTCTTTTCCTTTTTTTAGATTTTTTTTTTTTTTTACTTTGATAGGATTTACTAATTTTTTTTCATAGAAATTTTTTATTTTTTTTCATATAAGCATCTTATTCTATTAAACTACTTATAGTTTGAGAGTTTATTTTTTTTTTATTTTAAATTTATTATTAATATTTAAATAATCGAACTATTTAAAAATATAAAATTTAATTTATAATTTAATTATCTGACAAGTATAATATTTTTTTCATTGAGTTGTCACTTCAAATATTATATTAACACAATTGGAAGATATTAGAAGAAATTTAAATTATTTTATTTTAATATTTTTATGTATATTTTATATTTTTATTTTTAAATTAAAATGTATAATTATTTTTGAAGATTAATTGTATATCTCGATGAGATTGTAATTATAAGGTGGACCTACAAGAGTAAGGATGGTATTGGTATATAATCTAAGTTATATATATATAAACATCAATAGCCAATTAGTCTACAACAAAAATTAAAAGAAAGCCATCAGAAAAGAAAGTCACATATTTGCATGAGATATATTACATCTGGCAGCCATTAATTTGCTTGAAAGTTCCATGCAATTAAGCTGACTTTGTTTGGCGGTTAATTAAAAATTTTTATAAGTCCAAATATTAATTTTTAAAATTTCTACTATCATCCCTTATTTGCAAATCTTTTTATTACATTCAATAAAAGAGAGATTAATCATTATATATTTTTTAATTAATTAAATATCGATTGAATTGTTAGTATTTATTTTAGTAAAACTCATAAAAAATACGCTGACTAAAATTTTTTATATTTGCAGATAATATAATAATTTAAATAATTAAAGCCAATCAGTGGAAAAAAATTTATTTAGATGGAACTTTAAAAGTAATTTTACATGTATATATTTTTTAAAATTCAGCACATTATAATCCTTTTCAAAGGCCGTACCAAGTAGCAAATATCAATTGAGTACCAACCCCATGTTCTTTACATTGACGCGTCCTTACTTTATGTTATTGTGGGCGGGCGTGCAGCCTAAGCCTTGACGCCTTCCACTACTGTTCCTGTTTGCCCAAACTTTCCCGTTGAATTGGCCACTGCAATTGAACCATTCATATAAATTATTTTCTCTAATTATAAAATACACGAATTATTAAAAAAAATAATAACTATTTTAATTTATATAATTCATATATTATTTTAATTTATTTAATATTTTAATTTATTTTTATCTTTTTAATTCTCTCAATTTATATATTTTAATTATTATCTTTATTTCCAATAATTTTTTACTAAGAGTATTATTATAATTTTAACATAAAATATGATTGAAATTAGGAAATGAAATATTTAAATTTGAATTTATAAAATAAAAAATTAAAATATTTATTGTGAGAAAGAGCAAATATATTTTTATAATGTGTCAAAAAAAAAAAATGTTTGGAATATAAATTTATTGTTTAAGTAGAATATATTAATATTTTATTGTGTTAAATAAATTAATTTTGACTTAGCAAAAACATGCAATTTTCATGCCTGACTACTGGACATTGTTGAAAAAACTATAGTTTATAAATTGAATAATAATAATACTCTAGCGGTATTCTCTTCACGAATATAACCACTAAAATGTATGTTCGACTTTTCTATTTTGTTGACCTCTGTGTTTAAACAGACATTATATATATACCAAATCCAATCAAAACGCTTGTTATGGTAAAAATTTATAATAAATAAATAAATTCATTCTATCAAAATCCCCAGATACTGATAATGTCAAGGGATATGACTTTTGTTAAAGTACTAATTTTTAATTGGCTCATAATAATTGAATACTTTTGCCAATTGTCTTTATCCCATAACAAATTTCAGCATTATAAGCAATGATATTCTCAAATTTTAATTCAACCTAATTAAATTTGCCTAATTTTAAATTAGAGTTAGCGTGAATAAATTGTTCTGCTTCTTCTATTTATTTATTTTTTATATGCACAACGATGACACTCATTAACCAATTTTATCTCTAGTTTTTTTTTTTTTTCTTGGGTACATAACCAATTATATCTTTGTGAACTTAAATTATACGAAACAGTGAGACAAGAAATATAGAGAAGAGTTTCAGAGCAAGAATTAGAGCCAGAGTAATATTACTATTGCAAAAAACTGATTTTGGATAAAAAATTGTTTATGGACAAACTTAAATAAAAATGTTTTTGACTTTTGAAGACTAAAGGAAATTTATAAGGTTATGGGCTTACTCTACTCTTGGCAATGATTCTCCATCTTATGGGCAGATAGATCTCAATGTTTAAGAAAGAAGCCCAATGGGTGTGCACATAATTGCCCATAATTGATTGAAAATTCCTATTTCTATTTCTATATTTCAAATAAAATGCAGAAAGAATTCCAAGGAAATCAATGAACAAATATATAAATTTAAAAAAAGAATTACAGCATCATAAACAGGGCTATTCAAAGCCCAGAAATAAATGGAACACCGGCGGCTGGCAACGACGAATTGCCAGCAATAAGGCTTGCAACACTTAAACGTGAGGCAACAATATCGCTAGTTATAACTTATAACATGATATTCTTTCCACTTAACCCTTCGTCCAGTGGAAGAAAATGGCCCAACATTTTTATATATATTCTCCATAAAACAATGTGTTAAGAGCAAAGTTACTATTACCCCATGTTGACCAACCAGCAGGATTAATAAAACTATCAATGTAAGTCTTAAGAATCACTGTTAGAGAATATTCTATCCATGGCCCGTCCTAAGTATGTCTGAAACGAACCGATAACTGGTTTCAGGTCTGGAGCTGGTAGATTTTGTGAATTGTGTATTGAAATTCCAGAATTTTGATAAGGGTCATTGCGACCTTGTGCTGTGATCATATTCGCTTGACCTTTTAAAGGTTTCCGTACATAAATTAAGCAATTTTGAAAAACAACTGCTGCGTTACCGAATATGAAGTCTATAGATATATAAATATAGCATTCTTTATAGAGTGGACACGTGTCTTGTTAGCCTTGAAAGGAACATCTAAGAATACTGATATAAACGTGTCTTGTTAGCCTTGAAAGGAACATCTATAGAATACTGATATAAACGTTTTAATTACTATTTTACCTTATAAATATTAAAGTTTATTTTTTCCTTATAAATATTAATGTTCATGGCCATACATAAGTAAACTTATAAATAGATAAATGTTGAAATCTATTTGCACAAAATTAATTGACTTGTATTAAGTCTAATTGCACAAAACCAATTGACTTGTATTAAATCTAATACTCACTCACTATGTGGGATATTTTTCCCAATACACCCCCTCAAGTGCAATCAAATTTTGGCTTATGGCCTAACTTTAATCAATCGGTCGACACTTGTTCACAAATAGATCAATTAATATCTCTTCTTCAGTTTCGGTCCGGACTGACATCATTATCAGTCCAACAATAATAATAGGGGACCATATATAAATGGACTTATAAATGGGTAAGTATTGGAACTCGCTTGCACAAAACCAATTGGCTTGTGCTAAGTCCAACACTTATTCACTTATAAGTTATTTATTTATTTTATCATTATTCCATGTGGGATATTTTTTTCAATAATAAAATAATTTAATATATTAAATTCTTTCTGATTTTTAAAAAATAAATTAACTTTTGCTTGACGAATGTTCCGTTATATTAGCACTTATTCCGTCTAATTTTACCGTTAGTCAACTCTAAAATGATCAACAATGATAGTAAAAAACATAAATGTCCTTGCTATTTATTTTTAATTAATTATATTCTATTTTTATTTTAAAAAATATTTTTTAGAGTTAAAAAAATTAATTTTCATATTTTTTTTGACAAATTTAAAAATAAAAATAAACAAAAATATTTTTTAAAAAATATTTTTTATTTTTTATTTTAAAAAAATAATTTAAGGAGAAAATAAATTATTCCTTCTTAAAAATTTTAAATATAAATAAAAAAATCATTTTCATATATTTGACAATTTAAAAATAAAAAACGAAAATATTTTTTAAAAAATATTTTTATTTATTTTATTTTCAAAATTATTAAAAAATATAAAAATACATTTTTTTTAATCGTAAAAAAAAATTTTAAAAGCAAAATAAAAAATAATTAATTAAAAATAAAGGGCAAAGATATTTTCATTTTTTTACTGTCATTGTTGATCATTTTGAAGTTAATTAAAAATAAAATTGGACGAAAGATTTTTAATAATATATTGTGATATTTATTATAAAAAATTAGTGTATTTTTAAAAGGTCGGGAGAGTTAATATACTGAATCATTTTATAGAAGAAAATCGTAATTAACCTAATATAAACACCTCTTTTCACCTGCATAATAAACTGATAGAAATGTTGGGCGCTTAGAATTCAATTATATATATATATATGCCCTTTAACCACATTACACCAAATCAACATATTCATTCTATAATAAAATTTTCTTTTTGAGTTTGTTTTGATTAGAGATTCTCGAATCAATGTATGTATACTGAAATTAAATATGTTTCAACGAGTCTAAAAATACACCACATTTTATTTTTTACAATAAAAAATTACCTGTGTTAACTGTGCCAACTCTTTGGTTTAGACAAAATTCAAATAATTTCGTATCTGCAATCACTTTTGAAGGATAGTGACATGTTAAGGACAAAATAATGCTTTTGCGCCCTACAGGACTACAGCAATTAATCGGGTAACCATTAATAAACCCTTCGTGAGAACTCTCCAATCCAACTATGCTTGTTAATTGTTTCCTCTTTTTTTCTTTCTATGCGACAATTCCTTAATTTCTTATTCCTTTTGGGACCAGCTCAATAGGGGGAAAATAAATAATGCATCAAACCTAGAAAATTTAAGACATGGAAGATGATAGATCCCATTTGAAATTAGACAATCTACCTGTGCAAAACAAGAGAGGGAAGAATATATATATATATATATATATATATATATATATATATATCCAAAGTCCAGTCCACTTGAAGCTTACTGCCAATTAACATAACTAAATTACAAAATCAAATATATTAGTTGAAGGGGAAGTGAGAACTTTGACCTAACTATTGAACTTAATAGAACTCTTTTATACAGACAACGCACGACTCCTCTAAAAAAAAAAAAAATTCTTATACATGAGTTTGCAAAGGACAGCCAATGCAGTGTTTCAGAAGAAATACTTCGAGAAAAATTCAAACTTACTTTACTCTCTCATACCAGAATTAGTCACAATTTCATTGCATATAGAATTTGAGTACATTGAATATCATGAAAAAATATCTAAGAACTAGAAAATATAGTAGAATGGTATTTTACAATTTCATTAAATTCGAGTTGTTATCAACTATTACCCTAAATTACAAGCTCAAATTTAATTAGCAAATTTTCTAATTTTAATATTTGATTGGATTAAAGATATGATTTTTCTTTTATTAATTTGGTTATAATTAGAATTTAAATTTGAAATTTCATTATTTCGAAGAGAATTCTAATGTCTTTGAGTTAAAACTGATTGATAAATATTGTAAAAAGAATATGAATATATATATTGTTTGTAAAGTAGATTGAAAGTAAGGGTTACTTAAAAAGGAAGAAGCAATATTCACCTACTACTCAAATCATTCAAATTGGCATTATAGTCGAATGAGGTATGAGCTATATAGTTTGTAGGGTAAGCGAGCTCTATCCTCTTTCTCTTTATAGTTCAAGTTTGAAGCTACCATGAAATTTGAAATAGAAAACACTAGCTAATTTTAATTTTAATAATTTTATAATTGGTCAAATTGTGTTTAATTAACTAATAGCATATCAAATAGTATTAATTTACAATCAAAAGTCCTGGTGTGAAGTCATGGATCAAAATTATTCAAAATCTTATGTCTGAAACTCGAATAGAAAAAAATTGTTGAATTATATAGAATTATATTTTATTATAATCATTACCATGTTGTGATAGATAAAAATTTTAATTTTTTATTCATTTATTTTATTTTTAAATTTATTTATTTAATTTGGTTTGAATTTCTGTATTATAATTAGTAAACAGTACATTTATTGTCATTCAATTCGCTAGATTACATAGGCTTTGGGTTGCACCTAAATTCTTTATATCTAGTCAAAGCCCGCAGGAACTCCTAATTTTTCTGCCCAGAATCACTGAAATTAAGCCTCGTCAAGAAAAGCCCAAATAGTGTTTGATGATTGGTTTTCCAAAACGCAACGCCCTAAAAAGAAAAAAGAGGAATTTACACATGGTATTAGTTTTTTAATTTTTTTTTATATATTTACGGTATTTTTTTCATTTTAGTCTTCTAAATTTTTAGAAATACGGTTTTTTTATTTTTTTATTTTATATCTACATTTTCCTTATTTGTAGATCTCTCTCCATTTTTTGTCTTTTTTTTGTCTTTCCATTTTAATATTTAACATCTTTTTTTTTTTTTCTTTTTGCTTTCTATTTTGAAATTGTTGTTTCATTTTTTTCTTGTTTCTCTTTGAGTTTCAGTTTAAAAATGGCGGTGAAAATATAGTCTTGGAAACGGTAGTAACATGGAGGTCTTAATTCAGGTGAAAAAAAAAATTCTTTCTATTTAAATATTTAGTTCTACAACCTTATTAACTTTATGTTGTGATTTTTTAATTTTTGTACAGGCTTCATTTTAAGAAAAAACAGAGAAAATAAGAGATAAAAATAACTTAGAAATTATAGTATGTGGAGAAATAAGCTTGTTGCTGTGTAGAATACTGAGGAGATAAGATTTAAAAGGTGAGTCTATTCTTCTATTTTCTTTCATAAAATATGATTTTGATTGATTCGTTGATAATAAGAATGAAAACTTTTGGATATGATTTGTTGATAGTATATTTATAGTTAATTTTGGTATTTATTTAGTTAATTTTAGTTTATTTTTATTATATTTTTTTTTATGGTTGACTTTGATGTTAATTTTTTGTATATTTCTTTTTTTATTTGTATATATTTAGTTGATTTTGGTATTTGTTTGATTAATTTTAGTATATTTTTATTATATTTTTTATAATTAATTTTGGTGTTAATTTTTTTATATATTTATTTATTTTTCTAATATATATTTAGTTGATTTTAGTATATTTGTTTATTTTTTAGTATATATTTTGATTAAATATCAAAGTTTTATTAGCAAAAAGAGAAAAAAAATAAAATATGTAAATATAAATAAAAATATAAAAATGGAAATCGGAGCGTGATGTTGCAACTTGGAATAGTCACAACTAGTCTTTTGAATAGATTCTCTTGGCAAAAATATTCTGATGTTGCCATTATTAAGACTTATTATATTTACCCAAAACAAAGTACGGATGTCAGTTTTTCACCGTATAAATGTAATTATTTAATTAAAAATAGTAATTTTAAAAATATTTTTTTACCGTAAAACTGAATTTTTTTTACCGTATTTCTGTAAAAAACTCAAAAAAAATCAGTCATACAACGGAATTTTCAAAACTTATCTCTACCTCTTTTTCTGTGTCATTTATTAAGCTTCCAATTGATTAACAAACTGATAATTATCATATGATGGAAAACATAATGGTGAAAAGACCTTTGCTTTCATTTGAACAATAATTATTTAATTTGCATGCTGTGAATCTCATTAATTTTCTTCATATATATATATATATATATGTGGGCATGGCCAGGGACGGATATATAATTTTTGAAAAGAGAAAATATTCTCCCACATTAAAAAAAAAAATACAAAAATTTTAAGTAAAAACATTATGAATTAGTGACTAAAAAATTATTTATTTAAAATAAAAAGATTATTTTATTAATTTTAATAAATCTCATGGATTGAATAGTAATTTATCTTACAAAATTTTAAAAATTAAAGGGTTAAAATATATATATATATATATGATTGACTAATACTTTATTAGAGACTAAAAATTAATTTTTCAAAATAAAAAGATTATTTTATCAATTTTATAAATTTTAAAGATTAATTAATAATTTTATATTAAAAAATTTTAAAAATTAAGAGACAACATATGTCACATCTAACTCAAATTGAAATTGAAATTAAATAAAAAATTAGTAACGATGACAGTGAAATTGAAAGTGGTGTTGGACCAACGACGGTGACAGTGGGAGTAGTGATGGATCGCCGGCGATAATAGTTCAACGAATCATCATAATGGTGCTGAGTGTGGCGATGGAAGAGAGAATTATAGTGGTGATTATGAAATTGTAACTTTTTCGGGTTGAGAATGAAATTATGAAATTAGTTTTTTAGTTATATTATAATTACATGAAATTGTAATTAGAATTTCAATTTTAATTCAATTTTAATTTCTGAAACACTAAAATTAAGAATTTCAATTTCAATTTTAACTCTAATTTCAGACTCTCTAAACGGATCTAAGAGATAATCATGAAGGAAATATGGCAACAAATAATAATTAAGTAAAAAAGATTTTGTATTAAAATAAAATAGGGAATTAAAATAAAAATCAATTTCTTGTAATGGGCAACTTTGTAGTAATTGGCCACTGAAATCTGAACAAGGTTTTAATTTCCAAATAAAGATACGAATTTCTGTTCCCTTCTGTTATTGCTATCTTCTTTTGATTGCGTGTCTCTATTTCCTGACCTACTTGCTATATATGTTCCAATTCCATCATCATAATCATCCCATATTATATGTTATAAATATATATGCCTTTGAGCTTTATTAGTAGGTTACTTGTATAAAAATTTCTAATTTCTGTATTTTTCTTTAATGGTATAGCAATTAAGGGATATGGAGAGCCAGAGTAGTAGTAAGAAAAGGACAGCAATGTTGTTGTTTTTAGGATTAGTAGTGTTGATTAGTGTTCTGAAAGTGGAGTCACAGCATGATTATGGAGATGCATTGACTAAATGCATTTTGTTTTTAGAAGGGCAGAGGTCAGGAAAGCTGCCTTCCACTCAAAGGATTACTTGGAGAAAGGATTCTGCCCTTCGTGATGGGTCTGACATTGGTGTATGTCTCTTATATATCTCAATTCAATAATTAATTATTTTTCATGCTCATTCATTAAGTTTAATTTTTATCCCCTTGTTTATCAGACCAAATTTTTATTTATTTTTTTATACATTAAAATTTAATTGACGAATTACACATAATCCTTTATTTTTTTTATATATAAATTTTTTTATTAGTTTCAATTAGGTGTAATATATATTTTTATAATATTATAATTTAATTTTTAAATATTATATTAAATTTATTTTTCTTATATATATCGATTTTTACGAGATATATATATAAGTAATATCATAGTTAAATATCTTATTTTAATTTGATTAAGGTTGTAATTCTATTTTTAATTATTTGGAGATCAAATTGTCCGATTAAAAGTTTTATTTTCAGATAATTAATTAATTCTTAATGATGTGAAAATTATTGGAAAAAAATAAAATAAAACAAAATAAATGTTTTAATAAAACGTTGTCAGTTGGATTTGTCTGGCGGTTACTATGATGCTGGAGACAACATAAAATTCAATTTTCCAATGGCATTCACAACCACCCTGCTGGCTTGGAGCGTGTTAGAATTCGGACGACTTATGGGAACAGACTTGGGACACGCAACAGAGGCCATACGATGGGGTACAGACTACTTCCTTAAGTCCACCAGAGTCCCTGGCTCAGTTGTTGCACAAATTGGTGAACCCATGAGTGATCACAATTGCTGGGAAAGACCTGAAGATATGGACACTCTAAGAACAACTTACGTTGTTAATCAAACACACCCTGGCTCTGAAGTTTCAGCTGAGACTGCTGCTGCACTAGCCGCCTCTTCTTTGGTCTTCAAGATTACCGACCCTGCATATTCTACGAACCTTCTTCAAAGAGCAGTCTCGGTATGTTTATATGATTCTATGTTATAATTTTATTAAACAGCTACGTGTAAAGATTTATCTCATAGTAACGAGACATTTTAGTAAATATAATATTTTTATTTTTTTTATTTCAAATATAAAAATATCAATATATTTTTTTCTCTGTATATTTTTATTTTATTGGATTGACTTACATGTCAGTATAGGTAAAATTTTTTCTAAAATCAATTAGAATAAAAAAAAAATAGCAAATAACTATTATTTTCAAATATTTTATCCCATTTATTGTCCCATTCCATGCATTTATTTGTGCATCATATCATTTTTTTTAAACATTTTGACAGTTAATTTTTTTCTTATAATTAATATATGTATGAGATAAGAAATAAAATATCAAATACTAAGATATAAAATTCAAATTGCTATTATTCACGGTAAGATTCCTTTTATTTTTATCTAAAAAACCAGCTTTTTGTAATAATAATGCCAAATTTATTGTGTCTTTTTTTGTACTGATTTACTCCTGTTTTGTGTGCGATAATATTGGAGGTTTTCGACTTCGCGAATAAGTTCCGAGGATCTTATAATTCTAGTGTTGGAAATGGGGTATGCCCATTTTACTGTGATTTCAATGGTTATGAGGTATGGTTAATTATTTGGAATAATCTGAGATTATTATTGAGTCTTTTTGTTTTCTAATCAGTAATAATTAATTAATTAAGTATTTTGTGGATATATATACAGGATGAATTAGTTTGGGGAGCAGCATGGTTGTACAAGGCAACAAATGATACCAAATATTGGGATTTTGTGGTAAAGAACTTCCAATTTTTAGAATCTAGATTCACAAGACACATCAATGGTGTGGATTTGCTCAGTGGAAGGTTTACAGAGTTTGGATGGGATGCAAAAGATGCTGGCATTAACATACTTGTTTCTGGGGTAACTAATAATTGGTTTCTCTAATATTTTTCCAATCATGATATATTAATTAGGTCCTTAAAACTAATCTTCTCTTAATATATGTTAATAATTTTACGTATATAATCTGGCATTTTTGTTTATGTTTAATTTGTTGGTGTAGTGGGTGATGAACAAGACCAGCGAAAATCCCTTTGTTCTCAATGCAGACAAGTTTGTGTGTTCAATATTGCCAGAATCACCTACCAAATCTGTTACATATTCTCCAGGTATATATGGCATTCACTATATATCACTAATAAAATAATAAATTCTTATATAAACGACACAAAAAGAAATTAAATTTCCTAATGTATTTTAATTAGCTTCCTGATATCATCTTGAGAGTTGAGATATTGAAAATTTAAATTTCTTTCAGTTGGAATTTAATTAGTAAGAAAACGAAAATAATAAATTGGATTTAAAATTGATTTTACATGTTTGTGATCAGGGGGGCTAATATTTAAACCTGGAGGAAGCAACATGCAGCATTCAACCTCATTATCGTTTCTTCTTCTTATTTACTCTGGCTATTTGGAGAAAGCTAGTAGAGTGGTTCACTGTGGCAGTGTAGTAGCCAATACAACTAGGATCATTAGTGTTGCAAAAGGCCAGGTACGCAACCATTAGACTAATAGTTTAATTGTACCAAAACCACTTGAAATAAACATGTATATATATTTGATTAACAATTTTTCTATTCGTTAAAAATAAAAATTTAAATAATATTAAATAAATAAATTTAAAGATAAAATAAATGAGTAAAAAATATGAATTTTAACTTATTATTTATATGATAGTAATTATAATGAAATATAATTTTATTAAATTTTTTTTTTATTCAATTAATTTTTATGTTAATTTATTTATATATCTCTAACATAACTGTTTGATAATTATATTTTATCTAAAATAATTGTTACTATTGAGCGCTGAATTATTTATTGATGATTGGTGCAGGTTGATTATATACTAGGAAAGAATCCATTAGGCATGTCTTACATGGTGGGATATGGCCACAAGTACCCTCAAAAAATTCATCACCGCGGCTCTACTTTACCCTCTATTGATAAGCATCCTCAGCATATTGGATGTCATGATGGTACCCCATATTTTGAGAGTAACAATCCCAATGCAAATGTCCTTGTTGGTGCTCTTGTAGGAGGACCTAATAATAATGACCAATTCGTTGATAGCCGTGTTAATGTTTCTCAATCCGAACCAACTACATATATTAATGCTCCTTTCGTAGGAGTCTTAGCTTACTTTAAAGCACATCCGTCTCCATAGAAATTACTTTCATTATTTATTATATTTTCCGACTTTCTTATCCCATTAATCAAAAGATAAGTCGAATTAGAGATGTATTAAGAAGCAATAAAATATTCTTGTTTGTAAACGAGATTTACAAATTACTAATATAAAAATGTTCTTCAGTCGGATGTTTAGAATTTTGTTTAATTTTTATGGGCTTGACATAGAAAACAAGACTTTAACTGCAGAAATTGGGCTTTGCCTTCACTGCTCCACCCAATAAAAGGCACAGAAGTCCAGTGAGGCAGTCACCCAAATATGAGATTCTCATCAAGCTCCTATGAGCAAAACAGAATAGAATTATGAGGCTCTTTAATTTTTTTTTTTAATAGTTCATCATTACACTTTTAATTCAAAATACATTGATTTAATATAACATGGAAAAAAAATACATAAATAATACCATTTTGCTGAAAAGATTTAATTATTAGCAATCACGGATGCAAAATTTTTAGGAAGGGAGGTTACTCTTCATATCTAAGGAAAGATGCAAAATTTTTAATAATAATCACTATAATAATAAAATAAATTTATTTAAAAATATAAAAATAATAAAATTATCAAACAAATATATATTTTAATTAAAAAATCAAAAATTATGGTAATATCATTGAAAGAAATTGAAAAAGAAAATGAAAAAAATTAAGTAAAATTAGAAAGAAAATAAAAGAAAGAGAAGGAAAAAAAAATTGAAATAAAAGGGAATAAAATGATATTTTATTAGGGACTAAAAAATTAATTTTTTAAAAATAGAATGACTATTTTATTAATTTTAGTAAATTTCAGAAATTAAATAATAATATATCCTAAAAATTATAATTAATTTTTAAAATAAAAAAATTATTTTATTAATTTTACAAAATTTAAGAAATAAATAGTAATTTTATAATAAAAATTTTAAAAAATAAGGGACACGTGTGTCCCCTTATTCTAATATAAATTCATATCTAATTATTAGATAGAACTTCAATTCATTCTCTTTTTTCTTTTTTCTTTTTTTTTTCTTTTTTTTTTAACCACATGATATTTTTATCCATATTTTATAGTTGATATGACTATTTATATTTCAAAATTTATGAATGTCACTTTTAATATGTACATTTTCTATTGAGTTCTCACCACGAAATATTAATATATCTTATCACTTAAATTACACCTTATTCTCCTTGTTCTCAGGAGAAGTGGTAGTTGCCATTCAAATCTCACAATAACTTTCTGAATTTTCTCACTAGGTTATGGGGAAGTCAGTGATATGGAAAGTTTGAAGTTTGAACTTAAGTGGGGACTAGTTGAAATTCCTTTGCTTTTGCTCGTTACGTTACATATTTTTATGTTCTATATGTGCTTGCTCAGATATTATTTTCTTTCTTGTATTGCTATCTTGTTTTTGTTTTCACTGGAATTGGCCGTGCAGACAGTTACTATCAGCACTGTAGTTTCTGTAATAGGTAACATATCTCCTCCCAATAAAGCTTCTTAACAGTTTCCTGTAACATCAAAATTCCTCTCTATATTACCTTTGACATGCTTTACTGTTTCAAATTAATTACATTATCTTTCTATGCATTGAAAATTTTGTAGAAAGAATTTGGTTTCCCAAATAGTTGGATGAGACTCTCATCTTATAACCAGAAGTGATTAGAAATTTTTGAAATTGTAAATGTGTCATACTTATTAGACTATTCAAAACATTACCTCTGGTATCTTATTGACAGGGAAAACTGCCTTTTTTTATCTTTTTGTGTTTCTACTTAACATTATATTCCATCTAAAATTCACGATTACATCTCTTCATGTATAAAACTATTGCTACATGAGATGTTTGATTCTAGAATAAAACATGTCACGTAGAAATTATCGAGAGGCAGATCTCCCATGATAGAAGGGGGCCCAATCCAGAATGACACACTTGTAATTGACTGGAATTAGAACCTGGCTACTGATCCTTAATCTTAGCATTGATAGCAAAACTATAATTAGGAACTATTTCGAAGAAAGTTTGTTCTGGAAATATAAATTCATTAATTCTGGGAATTATTTTTTGACATGAAAAAGAAATAAACACTTATTATCCCAATGCTTCTTCTGTTTTTCATTTGTGAGCAAATTTTTTTTTATCCCTTATAATTGAGTTGTCATACACCTGCGACTGTTGCCCAGAGATAGGCTTATCATACATAAGCCTTAAGATGACGAGGTTTTTGTAGTTTGCTGTGGGAAAATTTTTGCATATATTAATTTCATACATCAAGTTAATAAGATAAAAATATATAAAATAAAAAAAATTATATTAATTAAAATATCTTATCACTAATTATTTGAATGAATGGGATCTTACTATGTTACCATTTCGTTAATTATTGCATTCACTTGATTAGTTAGAAGTCATCATCATATATCTGAAACCTTTACTATTTTTTTAGGGCATAATTAATCAGATACCTATTACCTATGCTCCAAGAGATTTAGCATCGACTACCAAAAAAAAAAAAAAAGGAAATTTAACACCAGCCATATGCTAATATTAATCATATCATAAAAAGGAAGAAAACAAAAAGAAAGAAAGTTGGAACAAATAATTAGAAGTTTGCTCCTATTCTGATTATAATATTTTTATAATCAATAGAAGTTTCTGTATTTATATATAGCTCTTTAATAATAAGATTGATGAGAGTAATTTTTGTCGGCCCAATCAAATTTCTAGTTCTGCCACTTGGGATAATTGGAGGCTGCATGTGGGAAGCTCTTTCAACTACAGTCGCTTTTAGTTATTGTTTGATGTTTATTTGAGCTCTACCAGAAAGAGACTCTTTCTACTTTTTCATCATTTGTTTATTTAATGGATTTACAAATTTTGTCCATGCTCTTTTTTTTTTTTGGCATTTATTTCTGTGTGCATGTGGACGCATGCATGTTGTTGCTTGGATTACTTGTGAATTGTCCTCCTCTCTCTGCACCATCATCATTATTGATCATCATCATCATCAAGATAAGAATGCTTCAATTTTAAATAAAATGTAATTAATATTGATGGGTAGAAAGTTAATTTCAGAACTTTAGTTGTGAAATTGTAAGTTTGAATTCTAATATAAACCTAATTGATCAAAAAAATATTCGTAAATTGAACAATAGAATAGGTGAATTTCATATTAATTATAAACACACAACTTGATAAATATATGATTCAACCAATTAATTATTTACACTTACACCCAACTATAATACCCTCCTAATTAGACTTACCACATTCTTATGGAGGCATTATATAATTGCCATTACATTACTGATAATGCATATATTACAAACAATTAAACCTGAACCTCGCCAGGTGAGATCTAACCATGAAGAGAAGCATAATTGCTGATCAAGGCCAAGGCGTTACTGGTCAAGTGTACAATATTCAAAATCCTTTCTCTAACAACACTCTTCATATTCCCATTCATTGAATTCCCTGCAAACCCATCACTGCAAGTATTTTCATCTGTCATGGCAGCACTAACCCATGTCTGTACATCATTAATCATAAGCTGGAATTCTGCTTCTTTAGCCGTTCTCATTTCATCAATTGATTTTCTAAGTCCATCTACTGTTTCACTTAACTCCTCAACACAATCTTTCATGGCTTCTACTTCTCTAGGCTTCATTCCATGGGTTTTAGATAGTGTTAGCATCATTGCGGAAGTTGATTTAGCTGATGCTAATGTCACATTAAGAGCTGCATTGGCTAAGAGCTTAGGGCTTGTTTGGATATTATTTGCATGGATTGAGAGAGAAGAATAACAAAGTTTTGGATAAGTAGTTATGCTACAAGATGTTCTTAAAAATTCTGTGTTGGTTTTTGGGGTGAGGCCTCTAGCTGCTGAGCTTGGATTTATTTGGAAATTAATGGTTATAAAGATGGTAATGATTAGGAAGAATTTAGCAAAAGGATGAGAGGAAAGACTTGCCATTTCTTTGTTTTGTTGATTAATCAATTAAGAGCTAATGAAGGCAGTGATAAAAATGGTGGAGAGGAGGTTCTGTATTTATAGGACACATTTAATCATGACTGATATGAGGGATAATTATGGAATTTGAAATATTGATATGATAAATCACAAGTGGGATAAACCGATGGGATTCTAAAATTATGTAAAGAAAGAGACTTAAATTGAAAAAGTTTATTTTCATAAATATAAAATTTATTTTTTATAAATTCAAGCGGTTCTTATATTTTTGTGATTTTAGGTTGCACCATATCTTGATGCAGCTAGTGCGCCCAATAAATAATTTTTTTTTTTAAAAGGTTAATAATAGTTAGGGTTTAATTTTTAAATTTGATATTTAAAAGGTAAATTTTAAATGTATTGATAGGACGTGAGAAATACTTTTTAGGGTAATTTGATAATAGTATTGTAGAAATTAAGCCCATTCTGAACAACAACAACAATAATAATAAACAATTCACTTAATAAGTACTTAATTGGTTTTCTGATTTTAGAGGTAATCTTGGACAAAGTTTATATTTTAAAATTTTGTTCAAAAACTTATTAAAATTATGTGATAATTAGTTATTATCCATTGATTCGATATTTTTTTACATTCAAAATCAATTTTTTATAAAAATAATATTAAAATAACTCTTATATCATTCAAAAAGAAAATTTAATCTTCATAAATATAAAAAGCTTATTTAAAAATATCCATGACTGTTAAAATAAATTAAAGAAAAAGGGTTTGATATTGTATATAAGTAAAGTTGCTAGGGTCAATCAAATATTGCAAATTTTGTTATATATATATATATATATAATAAATTAACTAAAATATACCGAAATATAATTTAGTGACAAGTGCATATTTTTCTGAACAATAAACTCATAATCGATTTTTTCTCTTAAATACTCAATATATATATATATATATAGAGAGAGAGAGAGAGAGAGCTTTCAATTGATTTAGAACAGTGTTATTACATAAAGTCATTGATTATAGTGTTGGGAGACTTTAGATAAAATACTTTAATCTTTTTACCTTTCAATTCATTTAAAATAGTATAATTACATAAGGCCTTTCATTTATAATATTGTAAGGCTATAGTTATAAGGATTTCTTTGATCCTTTTGGTTTTCTAATTAGTGATATCTTATGTAATTTCTTAGAAAGGTATATATTGAGTTATAATCCACTATTGCTATAAGCGTAAAAGTGTCTTTATATGTAAGCACATCCACTTAACATAATTTTTTATTTTTTATTATATATTTTCACAGGAACATGTGAAGTATATGGTTATAAAATTGAATCACTAATAGCAGGAGCACGAATATAGTTAATCGCAGTCACATTGACAACTGCCCAAAAGGACATAATGGCACATGCAAACATTATTACGAACAACTATTATGACAAACGTTACTGAATTGATTTTGAGCAATCATTATCAACTAATTAAATTCTGGGAGCCTAACGATGAAAAAAAAGAAAAAGAAAACTCTTCAAGTGGATTATCCTGCCTACTGCCAACCATTATTTGAAGACTTGTCGGTTTGTCTGACAAATAGAGAGGGAGTTTCTTTTGCACAGTTTATTTTCTTGTAGATGGACTGTGTAGAAGGTGCAATCAAATCCCAATCATCGAAAGTTAAGGCTCAACAAAAAGAAAAAATCCTATCACACAGGAATAAAGATTCCAAACAACAATAATTAAAGCTGAAAATTATTATAATCGTTCAATTAATTAATTTAGTTGTTGAAGATATTTTTGGGAGCTGAAAGAAATAGAAAATATCTCAATTAGTATTTGGGAGTTGAGGGCATTAAAATATAATATACTTTAAATTTATAAAATAAAATTAAAATTAAAATAGAAAATATGCTTTGCACATGATGTGGTCAATTGTGCCACTCTTTTCCTGGGTCCTTTCTAATAATATCTAGCTTGGAATAGAAAAATTCATACTGTCTGCTAATTATGTGCTACCAGTTCTCTATATTATATGCAAATTAACCAGTTTCTTTTAGATTTGATAAGTAATTAATATAATATTATATATTGTCTATCAAATCTTTTCAAGATGCTTAATTAAAAAAATAAACAAAAAATTCTTTTTTGCTGAAAGAATTATTTAATTCCTATAGCTAATTAGGTTATTATATAATCAGTACCCTTAGTTCATCCAGATACCAGACCTCATTAATTACCCTTCAAAAAAAAAACAACAAAAAAATAAATTCAGTTGTTTAATTCCTATAGCTAATTAGCTAATAATTGAATCTTTCACATGTTGAAAGAAATCCTATTACCATAGCCTTGTGATTATAACTATTATTATGTTTCCAGTTGAGCAGCCAAAATTGAAGCCAAGTTGGATTCCAATAGCAGTAATGAAGGTTTTATTAAAAATTCATGTGGGGCTATTAAGATTTCCAGATTTATGTTATCAAACACTCTCAGCTTATGCTAGCAGGACAATCCAACCCAACTAGCCAACGCAGCTCTCAATGTGACTTTAGAAAGTGCTGAATCAACTTCAAATTCTGTACGAAATATTTTTAAAGCCCACAATCTAAGGCGTGTAGAAGTTGGAGCCATAAGGGACTGTCTGGAAACCCTGAAAGGCTCAGTTGATGAGCTTCAGCAATAATGAGGGATAATGAAGGCCCTAACTTTGAGATGAAAATGGGCAATGTACAAAGATGGTAAGTGCTGCTTTGACTGATGAAGATACTTGTATGAAAGGATTTCAAGAGAATTCCATGAATGGGAAAGTTGAGGACATACACTATAAGGAGTTATAGTAAAAGAGTTGCGCAATAAACTAGCAAGCAATCATTAGCTCTCATTAACAAGCTAATTAATTAATTAACTAGGGATATGTGTGTGCTGCAAGTTAAAATCACGCAATTAGATTACAACCATTTGAGAATTTAGTTTGATTTGAGAAATTAGGAAAATTAAAAATAAAATAGATTTGATAATTAAAATATTTTAATTTAAATCATTTAATTTTTAAAAATAACATCAAATAAAATACATAACATTAATTATTTGAAACGTAGGTTGTTTTTTATTTTTTTTAATAACTAAAATTTAAAATTGATGATCTAACGGTTAAAAAATGGTTTATCAAGGTATCAAATTTAATGTAGAAAGAGCCATAAAATAAAGAAATTATTAGTTAAATCAAGAAAGAAAGATGGATGGATAAATCTTCTCTAGGTTTGGGTAAATCTTCACCACATAGCCAAGAGCAACGCCTTCACCCAGCAAAAATTCACGGTTGCGCAATACAGGGGGCCAATGGGACTTGTGATAATGTTGCGCGGAGATCTAGGCATTTGACATTGTTAACACCCTATGATCTCCTTTCCATTGAAAATTCAATTGTTAGTTATTAACGGATTTACTCTAACGAATTTGTTGTTCTCATACTCAAATCCATCTAAGATCATAGCCATAATCATAATGCTGCTTTTCGAATAGTAACTAAGATATTAGAATTAGCATTTAATTAATAACTTGAAATTAATCTCAAATATTGGTTTAATTGTTAAGCAAAATTTACTTCACATATAATTGATTAGCATTTAATTCTTGAGATTAGTTTATAAATAAGATTTTTTTTATTTGCTATTTTTTTAAAATTTTAATGTGAATAATTTGTATTTCGTACGTCTTTAATTTTTCTTTTTAATTTAAAATTCAGATCAATATTTTATCTTCAATATTCAGTAATTTTTTCTTTAATTATAAAAATTATAATTAAAATATTAGGTGTATTAATTATTATGAACGTTTTTAGAAAAAATAATTTTTTTTACAGAATTAAAATAATTGTCAATTTTTAACCTTAATTTTTAGAAATTGATATAAATAATAAAATTAATATTTATATCATGCATAATAACCTCTCGAGTAGAAGACACTACACATGCATTGGATTTATACGGGCAGGTCAGAGCCTGAACTATTTTTGCGCACGCATGGTATATATCTGAATTCAAATCTAAACCTGCATGTGATAGTATGGGAACATACAGCGATATATTCAAGTGTAGACTCTTCAATAACTACGCAAGAAGCAGCCAACTGGAAACCCATTACTCCAACGAAGATGAGAAACAAACGTACAAAACTCAAATCCATTCTCCTCTATCAAATTAGATATACATATATGGCAGTTGTCCTTTTTTTTTTTTACTTTGTCTTCATAACTTCAATTTTGGAAGTGGAAGACTCTGGTTTGACAATCATAAAATATATAATTGACCAACTGAATTTTATTTTTGTGGTATTATGGTTATGTTTGCAAGTTAAAATTTTAATCATTATTAAATTTATCGAAAAAAATTGGTAACTTTTATGTATCTGTAACAGTCCAACTTGAAATTAGTTTATGTCTCAATCTAAGTTTAAAACAGGTAATCAAATTATTTAGATATGCAATGAAATAAATCTTAAAATGAGATCATTTTAAATGGATGCTCCTTTTAAGCCCAATATAAGCCATTTCGTACTAAGCCTATTACAAGTTAGCCCATTAAGGACATGATGCCCTTTTGTACTGAAGGGTTATTTGAAGGGAAAAAATTAGACTGCAAACACTAATGCAATAATTTTTTTTTTAATGTTAATTGCAAGTTTACTAAAAAAATATAATTGTTAAGTTATAATATTGCACAATAAATTCTAAGAATATTTTAAAAGTATCATTTCACTCATTAAATTATAATTTTAGCAAAGCAATTCCCACACTTTTTTTTTTTATTACAGAAATTGTCTAGACTTTTACCTTATGTTTGTATAATAAAAGAGGAGGAAAAATAAAAAGCGAATTTTTTTATTTTTTTATTTTTATTTATGACTCCATGGCATTCTCCTTGATTTATGCTAATCCTTACCACAATCAACGCCTATAAATTTTTTGGTGAATTTAATTTATTATATCAAAATTTTAATTAATTAATAATAATTAAATATATTAACATATTAATTATAATAAATACTCATGATTTATATAGTTAATTTATTATATTTATTTTATAAATATTTATTATTTGATATATAGTTAGGGGCGGAACCAACCCAAATAGGTTGAGAGGCCATTCAAATTTTTTCATAGTGATTATAGTTGCTCAATAATGTTATCAATTGGACTTGTTGGAGCCGTCAATATCTTTGTCCTGCCAATAGTAAATGGACATAATTTTTTTTTATATATATATCTTATATATGTGCTACTGTTGAACCTAGTGAGTCATGACCCTTTAAACCAAGTAGATCAAACTATAATATAAATTTTATTTTTCCTCGATGTGACCACTACTTCCAACTTGCAAATAAAATAAAATAAAATTTCTTCATATTAATTATTTAAAAAAACCTTTTTTTCTTATTATTATGATTCTCCGTTCGTCCATTTGAGGATAAGATAATCACGTGGTCAAGACTTCGGACGAGATACCATTCACGTGGTTAAAATATATGAGGGCCCCTACAGAAAGTCTACCTTGTCTGCTTCAAAACCAATTATGATTTCCTTGAGCTTTAACACCGTCCATATTATTTTGGGTTGAGGGGGTATAATGTGTTACATTTTAACTATTTAAAAAATTTTATAAAATTTTTTAAAAATTATAATTTTATAAAATTTGATATAATAAATTTATTAATATATTTTTTTATGCTAAATAAAAATTAAATGAATAACTAAAAATATATTATAAATAACTGTTAGATATAATACACAAAATTTATAATACATTTAACGATTTAAATTTAACGTATTTATAATATATTTTTAATTATCCATTTAATTTTTATTTAATATAAAAAATATATTAATATATTCATTATATAAAACTCTATTAAATTATAATTTTTAAAAAATTTTATAAAATATTTTAAATAATTATAATTTGACACATGAATACACCGCAGCGGCTCAACCTATTTATTTTCCTTCTTTTGTTCTTATTTTTCAAACCATTCTCTATATATGTATCTGTTTTAGACTTATTTCTGATTTTCAAATTTAAATTTAAAAAAAATAAATTTAAATAAATTTTATTTTTTAAAATTTTGAAATTTGAAATAATTTTAAAAATAAATAAAAATTATAATATTTTATAAAATTTAAATAAAATAAAATTTGATTTACAGTGAAATTACATAATAAAATTAATAAAAAATAAAATAAATTGAATAAATATTTTCTTTCTTATTTCTCACTGGCAATGAATTCCATGTTCATACTAGGATGGGACAATCCTACCTAATATCTTATGTAAGATTAATATTTTGGGTAGCCAAACCTATCAATTGTGAAATTTTTTGTTAATTAATCTAACAAAAAAAGGTACAATATGAAGTTTTAAATAGGAACGGCAATGGGGTAGGGAATTCGATTCTCCGCGGGAATTTACTCTGAACAGGGTGAAAATTTTTCGATTTATCTCTCCATGTGACGAAAATGAGAAATATTTTTTTTCCGTTAGCGGAGACGGGGAGTGTATTCTCCACCCCGTGAAAATCCGTTATTATACTTAGTTAATTATTATATTTATTTAATTATTCTTTATATAAAATTATATTAATTAATAATATATATATATGAAATAATTTATTCAATAAATAATTCTTATGAAAGCACTTATTATATTAAATTTGTTTAAGTACTCGTACTTTAATATATGCTGAATTTTTAATATTTTATTAAAAAATATTACTAAATATTTTTTATGTATTAAAATATTTATATTTTAATTATGTTTGGTTGATATTTTATGCATTTAAATTTATTAATATTTTTTAAATAAATTTTTTCATATTTTTAGCTATTATTTATGAATTTTATAAATATAAATAAATTTAATAATACAAAATTTAAGCGGAAAACGAGATCCTCACAGAAATGGGATAAAAATTAAATTATCTTCGTATGTAAAATGAAAATAGAGATGAAAATTCTCCGCTAAAACGGAAGTAGAAATTGGGATCATTGTCCCACCCCGTCCCGCACCATTGCGATTTCTAGTTATTAAAAAATAAAAAGGGAATCAGGATAGCTGTGAATTCGGAATTGGTCTATTATTAGTATCGATGCCCAAGGGCCCAACTACCTCAAATCAATAGATTTTTTGCATACTTGCATTTTAATTTGGGGGCCACCTTGCCTTCAATCAAGGAGTTTTTTCTTTACTTTTTCAAAGGCAATAACTTTAAAAAATAAATGGGTTTTGAGGGAACACTTAATAATTAATTATTACTGTGGTAATTGAGGCATTAAAAAAAATAATAATAAAAAGAAAAAGAAATGAAGGAAAAGCAGATTGTTTCATATATTATACATATCACTCAAAAAGCATCATAAAATGTAACGTAAAAACTCTTACATACATATATCAAAACTAAACTCATCAAGATGGAGAAGTTGAGAAGTTAATTAAACTTCCAACGAAATTATATATATATATATATATATGAACATAATCTTCTGCAACCCAAAACATGTTTTAGTTACTTAATTAACTAATGCTTGGAGGCAAACTTGTTAATCAATGAAAGTGCATTGCTAGTGACTTGAGCAACATTAACAATTCTTGCCTTAATTGAATTCTTCAATCTCCCATTCAAAGCCTTACCAGCAAACCCATCAACACAGGTGTTTTCATCAGTCAAAGCAGCGCTAACCCAAGTCTCTACATTGCTTATGTGCCATTGGAAATCCTTACCTTTTGCCTGGCCTATGCTCTTAAGCTCTTTAAGAGACTTGCTCAGCGTATCCACAGTATCACCAACCTCCTCTAAACAGTCATTAATTGCAGCCATTTCCCTAGGCTTAACTCCCTTGAATTTTGTGAGCTTGTACACAAATGTCTTAGTGGATTGAGCCCTGGCTAGGCTCACAGACAAGGCTGTCTCAGTCAATTGGCGTGGGTTCTGCTGGATTGAAGTGGCAAAAGCTAAGAGAGATTGGACACACAGTGCAGGGTAAGTAGTGGTTCTACAAGAAGCCTCAATGAAATTAGTGGCACTAGTACTGGACCTTGAAGGAGCAGCAGCAGATCTTGCTGTACCTGAAATATATAGAACTATAAAGATAAGTAGCAAAATAAGGGCTGCTTTTGCCATGTTTCTTATTTAGTAAACTGGTTGTTTTGGCTTTTGGATAGAAGACGTTTTATTGGGTGGTTGAGACTCAAGATTGAGAGGCCTTGAATTTATAGAAGGGGAACTGAATTGAGCTAGTGCCTCTAGCTAACTTGCGCCTTGTGCACTTTAGTGGTTGAGAAATATAAGATTTTTTTCAAGTACATATGAACGACCGGCTGGCTAATATGAATACTTTCTGACTTTAACCTTTTGACATATAGAGGCCGATAATTTGGATTCTAAACTGCGAGAAGTCCCGACTTTTTCTACCGACATTAATCCGACCTAAAATATATGGAATTTCTTATCATTTTTTTATTAATGAACAAAATGATGCTATTCTGATAATAATTTATAAATTAGTATCCTCATATTAATAATTTATAAGTTAATGTTATGTTAACAATTTTTTAAGTCTAATGATAGATACATATTTCAATTTAAATAAAATATTAAATTTAAATATTCTCTTCTCGTTAAAAAAAAAATCAAAATTGTAAATAGTTATCACATGTTTCTATCATCGAAAGTGTTGTATATGGACATGTTTCTACTATCAAAACTTATGAATTCAAAGGTTTTAAATATTAAATTAAGGAATTGATTAAATCTTGTGATTTATTTTCCATCTAAATCTGTTTAAATCTTGGGAATTCAATTTTCTAAAAATTCAGATAGGGGTGGAATGTAATGCAAATTCAATTTGTTTTGTTACTCAAAATTCATCTAAGCATGAAAAGAACCTCTCCTCAATCATCGGAGTTACTAAATATTGACAAAACATAGAAAATAATGACGTATTTGGTGAGAGAAACTCGCAGTAAATGTTGACTGTACCACTGTTTCCACATGGCTTTTAACATTTGATAGCAACAAATTTGAATAGACTGCGAACTGCAATTCAGCTGCAAGATCCCAAGTACTGAAATAGGAAATTACTAGTCACATGATTTTGTTTGACATTATATTACTCATATTTCCTTTTCTGTTTAATTACTTTCTTGCCATATGATTTCCTGAATTACTGCAGTTAATTACGTTAAGGTGGACTTCATCATGTGAATAATGGCCAACATAAACGTAATTAGATTATGTTAATTGTCATCAAATATGAACACGGAAGGAAGTCCATTGTTGGAAGCAAAAGTTGATGCCGAAAAGGGAAGCTTAAGAATTAACAATATGAAAGGAAATCTAAATGCTTTTCTTAAAAAAAAAAAACAAAAAGCAATAAACTTAATATCCAAATGCAAAGTTGCAAACCAAATGGTCAATTGTTTAACTAATCTGCTTTCTCGGTCTTGGTGGAGGCTTAGAGGATATGCGGCCAAAGAAAAATGTCGGCTATGGAAGGCCGTTGTTATATTAAAAACTGATACAAGATAAAAATAAATGGGCTAAGCCAAGAAGGGGCCCTTCACTGATTGTACGCTTCAACTACCTAATGAGCTCAAGCAATCAAGTGCTTATCTTGGACCTTTAATCAATATATCAGGTTAAATGTTCAATTTATTTACAGGTTATTCGCATCCAGAATAAATTGTGCAGTACTTCAGCATTCGTACGCAGCATGATGCATATACAATAGGTTTTGCATTTGATGTTGCTTTTTTCAAAGGGACATTACATTCAAGTGTTATGTATCAGAAATAACGTCTTCCTACTGATTCTTCTTAAGGACTATTCAGTCTATATTGGTCTTTAATTCTTTAAAATAATAACAATAATCTACAGAAATACCTGAGGGGAAGATAGGTCAGCTAACAAAGCAAATTGCAGCAGCTTGGCTAAGGCTAACACAAGCATTGCTTCAACCTTTGAGTGTTCGACTGTGCCAAATTTAATTATGTACAAACTTATACTCACAATCCTCTATAGACCATCGATGTTCTCACCTCTCTACATCCTCTAACCTATCTACATCACCATAAATCTTCATTAAAAGCTCAAAATTGTGGTCATTATCTGGCTCCAGCTCAAAAAGACTTTTGAGCTGCAATTTCTCCAATATCTACATTCCCATGGAGGTAACAAGCATATAACAATGCTCCCCACACAGTAGGGCCAGCACCAAATTCCATCTTATCTGCTATTATGGTATAAGCCTCACTGATCAATCCAGCTCTCCCATACAAATTTCCAATACAAGCATAGTGTTCCATGGTTGGTTTTATTTGATACTTCTCTCTCATCAATGAAAATAACCTCTCCCCATCCTTCACCAAACCTAAATGAGCACAGACGGATAGCATCAACACAAATGTGATAGTGTCTGGCAAAACACCATCGTTCTCCAGCCTCTCAAAGTAAGCTAACACCTCAAGGACCTTACGATGAGCAGAAATTATAGAATTCCATGATACAACATCCCTCTCTGGCATATGATCAAACAACCAACGTGTCCAACTTCCCATTGCTTGAGTACACAACAATCAAGGAATTAACAATGGACAAATTCCACTCCATTCCTCTCCTAACAATCCATCCATGAATTTGAATTCCCAGCTTTAAAGAAGTGACATTTGCAAGAATTGAGGAAATGGGCACCGAATCCAACTCAACTACTTGAAGCATCTTACAGAAAATGTGCAATGCCTCCACTAGGAGCCCATGACGAACATAAGCCGTAAGCATGGAATTCCAGGAAACAGAGACCTTAGGATTTATCAAATATCCTTCGAGCTTTAACAATGTCGCCACATTTTTCGTACAGAACAACAAGTGCATTTAGAACAAACACATCATTTGCGAATCCCAAACGGACTAAATCCCTATGTACAGCCTCACCAACTTGAAATAAACCAAGTCCCCCACAAGCTTTCAACACGCGAGGAAATGTGAACTGGTCAGGTTCAACACATTCATCATCCATTTGAAAATAAAGTGCGATGGCATCTTCATATAGACCCAGTTCAGCATATCCAGCAATAAGCGAGTTCCAAGCAAAAGCTGACTCATCTCTCTTAGACATTCGATCAAACAACTGGTGAGTCTCATCCATATACCCGCATGAAGCATACAGCATCAGCAATTTTGATGAAATGCCCGCGTTTTTACGCAAAAGGGTTGTGGGTATGAGCTAGTGAATCCTGATACCCTGACCAATAGCACTCAACTGATAACATGTTTCTAGGAGGGAAGAGAAGATTTGGGTTTCTAGGAGGGAAGAGAAGATTTGGGTATCGATTTTAATGCCCTTTTTCGATAGAAGATTCAAGATCTTTAACGACATTCTCTAAGGCTTGTAATTTGGTCAGGGTATAAGGTTTGTTGTTGATTAGAAATGGGTTTGGGGACGAAATTGGGAAAGAGAGGGTGGTGCTATTTCTGTGAAATTGTTTCTGTTTTCTGCTTTACTTTCCCCTGGAAACACAGTGAAGGGTCATTGAAGAAAGATGGAAGCTTGGTGGTCGAAGAACACTCGCCATTCTCTCATAGAATATAGAGGAATGAAAAATCACAAAATGGAGGGAGCTCATTTGATTGGATTATTTTTAATTTCTATTTTTGTTTTATTGGGAAATCTACGGTGTTGCTATTAACTGTTCAGAGAGATCAATGGTGAATACTTGCGTACGTTAAATAATATAAAATTTTAATTTGCAGATTCAAATTCCATTAGCAGGGAGTTTCATAGAATGGAGGATAGGAAAAAAAATGTTTAATGAGTCAACTGAATCTAAAAAATCTTGGGTTTTGAATTGCCATTTGCTCCGAAATTGTTTTAGAAATTTAGGGGTTATTTAAGCATACTCCGAGAAATTAACTGTGCTGGCTACAAAGCCAGGCGCCCAAATTTTAAGTTGAAAAATGAAAATTGCTAATGTAATGACTTTTTTTTTTGTTTTTCATTACAAACTCGTATAGGAGAGGAATAGAAGGCATGAACATCAAAGAAATTATCTTGGGATTACAAGCAGAATATTAAGAAGGCAGTCGACCAGTCGATATTAAATATTTTCTGTAACAATACCACGCCAACTACATTGATAGGGTATATAATCATATCTAGTTTTGAGTTAGAAACATTTTTCATGAACCTTCCTTTTTTGTTATTTTCCTGAATTCTACATACATACGAGGTTGCACCACAACTTATCTATGATCACCACCAAAATCTGTAAACATTGAAAATAAGGTTCCCCATATTGGCGGGGAGAAATGCTTTTTCACAATCAAGTTCTTCATGTGAACTACTGGAGTGGATATCTGAGTAGAAAGTGAACCCCAGATCTTCAACCCATAGGTTGCCTGAGATCAACGGAGAAAATGATACGAACAATGATAATTGGAAACAATTAGAGCATAGTCTGCATCAAACCTTTAAGATATTACCTGTTTTAGTATGGTTTGTTTCAAAGAGAAGATTAATGGAGAAAGTGAAGCGAGGCGATTCCACATATTTCTGCCTTCCTTGTCTTGCCTAGTTCTCTGCTTCTTCTCGCTGCGGAGATTGTTGTTGATCTGGGTCAAGTGCTATTGCAGACTATGAAAGTATACGAAAAAATTAATGAAAGTATAAGAAAAAAAATTCTATTAAATAAATTTAACTCTAACTTTATATTTTTTTACAATTATGTGTCCGTTTGGCACAACTTATGAAAAGGAAAAAGCAGCTTTTTTGGGTGAGAAGCTGATTTTTGGTCAGTTTATAGTGTTTGGTAAATATCAAAATTAATAAAAACAATTATCTGGATAGCTAAAATTCAACTATTTGGATAAGTTAGAAATTAAAACTTTTCAAGATAGCTGAATTTTTGATCAAACGCGTAACTGATTTTAAAAAATTAGTGGACAAAAATACCCTTATAAATTTATAAGCAGTTTTTATTTTGTATTTTACCAAACACAAACATATAATTAATTATTTTTGAAAATATCACTTTTAAAAATATAACTTTTTCTCATATGAAAAGCTATTTTCATAAGTTGTGTCAAACTAAAATAAAAAAAATTTATTATAATTATAACCAAAAATTAAAAAATATATATTTTATTATTATTTAAATAAAATCAATCTGAATGTTAAACATATTATCTGGTAATATAACTTTTTAAATGAAATATTCACATCTATCATTTAAAAATTTGAGCATATGGTAAAGCTAGTGAAACAAATTAAAAACATTCATCCTTTTATTCATCATTGACGGGAGACTGGGTTGCGTAAGAGAAAATCTCGGTTGTTTTGGGCCATACTTTACCCATTTAGGCTTTCATTGCTTCAAACCTTCTGTCTTTATTGACCCATTACACTGTCAAGATAAATTATGTGGACAATGTTCTTCTTCTTCTTTTTTTTTTTTTTTTTCTTAATTAAAAAAAAGGCCAAAAACAAATTTATCGCTTACTTAATATTTTTTTTTTATGAAAGTAATTAGCGTTGTTCACAGTGCGGTCAGGTTTTTATGTAATTAGACTCAACCCATCTTTTCAGTTAGAAATATTTATCACTTATTTAATATTTTTTTTTTATAAAAATAATTAGTGTTGTTCATGGTTAGGTCAGGTTTTTATGTAACTCAGATTCAACCCAACTTCTCAGTTAAAAATCAAGTATTTTGAGAAAAAATTTATTTGATTCAATTTGAAAACTTTGACCGAATAAGATTGATTGAAAAAAAATTCACATCCAAATAATCTCGTTTTACTAAAAAAATCAAATCAACTCGATTTGATAAATTTAAATCATCAACTCATCAAATTTAAATTAAAATCCGACGAGTGGATTCAAATCAATCGAATTGGTACGTCTCCAAAACAGCCTTGAAAAATAATCAATACACTAACAAAATAAGTATGAATAATAATAATAGTAAAGAATGTTGTTTGGTTATGAAGTTTTATTCTCTTCCCTCTACAATTTTATCTTTTTATTAACAAAAAAAAAAAAAAAAGATAATGTTTCTCCTTATATTATATTTAATTACATTAAAAAATTCTTGATAATAATTTAAATTTCTTTAAAAAAAAAATAAAAAAGTGGTATAAAAATATTAGCTCTCATCATAGCATATTAAATGCAATGCCAAATATAAAAATATAATCCCATATTCATATAATTACTTAGGACTCTTGAAGGAGGAGAGGTGAGGAAACCCTTTGTCATTGTCGAACATTACAATTTGTATATGCTACATCATTATCGTTATTATGACACACTTAGAATTTAGACAATATATTATACTTTCTTTTAACCCGTTTTTGTCTATCAATCACAACCAAAAATCCCAGTCAAAAAAACAATCAAATTATATAAACGGAAAAAATGAAAATTATCGGACAAATTACAATCATTAAGATCCTTTTTTCAATTAACATATAAAATTACCCTTAATTCCCTCATTTTTTTTTGTACAAGGGAGGCTGCCATTAATTGACAATGTAATTAATTAAAATTAATTGTTATGAATTGCATGGGGAAAATGTGTTTCCCAAAATGACACTCAAAGATTAAAATTATATACAATTATATAATATCTATGACACTATCCTGATTTTTAAACCCTTCTGCAAAATGGGTTGTGTGGTTGATGTGCTAAAAACACATCAATTTTTATTGTGTAGGTTTTTTAGAAATTAAAAAAATTTTATAAAATTTCTTAAAAATTATAATATTATAATTTTTTTTTATAATAAATCCAATGACATATATGGATTCAAAAAAAATAATATAAGTGTATTAAATCTAGATTATTAGATTTTAATAATTTAAATTTAACATACTTCTAACATATATTTTTAGATAAATTTAATTTTTATTTTGTACAAAAAATATATCATTTGATTCGTTATAAAAATTACTATAATATTATAATTTTTAAGAAATTTTACAAAAAAATTTTAAACTCTAAAAAGTCTACACAGCAAGAGCTGATATGTTTTTGGCACAACAATCCCCTCAACTCCTAAAACCATATAATTTTATCTTCCTTTTATTTTTAAATATTTATATGTTTTATATTAAAATAAAAAATATTCTATTTTTTAAAAAATTAGATAAATTTAATGATTTTCTTAATTTATGTGTGGAAATTTGAAACAATAGATATTTTCAAATAAAAAATTATATATTTATTGGAATTCTTTCAAATGTGGTGGACCCAATACATAGCCAATAGAGTATCTGGCAAATGGCAGGACTGTCTTTAAACTCTCGTCTGGTAATAAAAGGATGTGATAACTTGAGAGAGAGGCCAACACAAAATTTGTTTCATTATTAAGAAAATATTATAAGTTTTATGTAAATAATAATTAATCATTTATTATTTTAAATTCGATTAGTATTTTTTTTTCAAGTCCATCATCCAATTGTATAACTAATTTACCAATTTATCTCATTAAATTGAGTCGTGACTTATTTATTGAGTATTTGAGTTTTTGTTTTGCTTTAGCCCTATCTCAAATTAAGCCTCTTGATTTAATTAATCATTTTAAAAGCATACCATAAAATTAAAGACAAAAGTATGGTTGAGAGACTCTTAATTAAGCCTAAATAATGTAGGAAAATGACATTATTCAATATTTTTTTATACATAAAGAAATCATCAAATTCATTCTAAAGAAATAATAAAATAATAATGTTAAAAATTATATTATTTGAGTTTACAAACAAAAGAAATTCAAAAAGATCAATCAATATACATATTAGATTATACTTTATCAGATAAACATCAAAATTAAATTTCTATATTTTTCCCAAAAAAATTGGTGACTGAACAGTAACTAGTCGAGAGTCGGGACTGGGGCTTGAGTGAGACTCGGGAGTGTGTTTTAGGGGTATAAAGCTGACGACAGCAATACGAAAGGCTAAAGTAAGCATTGAGAGGACATTTGGACTTGGAAAAGAAAATGGAATAGGTCGACGTGTCGACCTTTGATTGGTCTACTCATTTTTTTAACTATCTTATTTTAAGTTGAGGGTGCTATTGTAGTAGAGTTTAAATATCTAAATAAATTTTGTAAAGAATTTTAAAAATTATAATATGATTGTATTTATTATATTTATAATAATAATATATTTTTTACATAAAATAAAAATTAAATAAATCAAAAAATATATATTAAAATATATTAAATTTTAATCATTTAAATTTAATATATTTATATTATATTTTTTAAAATTTTTTTATAAAATTTATATTAGCATCATTATAATGCATATTATCATATTATAATTTGTAATCATTTTTATAACACTATAACTCCATCATAATAAAATTATTATATTTTTGACATAATAATTTTTTTAATTCTCTTAATTTTTATTTATTATATTATTTAATTATATGTCTCATATTTTATTTTATATTTTTATTTATAAATTATATTCATTTTAGAAAATAATATTTTAACAATTAGCATTTTTAATAAATGATGTGATGATAAAAAAAAATTATATAATAAGAGATCCGACATAAAACTATACGGACTGAATTTTTGGACCCACAAAGCAGTGAGGGAGACAAACTCAGTGTGCTGCTTACGGGAGCATATCAATTTTTAGGTCCGGAGCTCCTTTCACCCAAGCTTCTTGCGGTGGGTCCAATCCAACATCTCTCTGCACCCTCTTCCACCATATCATTCCTACATCCACTGACGTGTGTAACACGCGCTCATTGCAAACCCCAATTTTCCTTGTTTGTATTTCTAAGGTAAAAACTACTAAAACGTAAGAAGAGAGGCAGACTCGTGGTTCTTGGATGGGATCTTTTGTGCAGAATTTTTAATTTTATTACTATCGGTTAAACAAGGTAAAAATAAATAGTCATAATATTAAAGATTCGATCATAATTAAATTGTAAAATATATATATATATATATATATATATATATATATATATATATATATATATATATATAATTTAATATTTATTATATATATAATGAAAATAAATATAATTTTTTATTTATTATTTTTGATAAAAATAAATAAAGTATTTTTTTTTTTTAATTCTAATCTAATCGAACAAGAAAAATCGACCCAGTTCAACCTGTTAACCGGTTTTTCAACCTTTTTTTGGCATAAAATTTTGAGAATTGATCGAATCAATCCATGATTCGATTCTCAATTTTTTTATTTGATCGGCCGATTCAGTCTGATTTTAACAATTATGATTTCTATATAGTATTTATTTCAGAAAAAGTATAACAACGAGAAAATATATAAAAAATTTATAAATAAATAAATATTAAATTTAATATAAGTCAATTAATTTTATATAAATAAATTTTAATAATTATTTATTTATAAGTGTTCGTATGTACGAGTTCATATATTTTAATAAATAATATATTATTATAATATATATTTATATATCAAAAAATTTTAAAAAAATAAAAATTATAAGAATTCAAAAGTTTAATTTATCCAACTCACTAAATAAATTTAATTTACTATAACATGCAAATTAACCCCTAATAACACATTATCGCTGTATATATTATATACAAAAACATTTTAATAAAGGTGAAGTTAGTTTTTCAAATTTTTTCCATTTGCTTTTATGTACGTGCATACAAGAAAAGACTGAATTTCACGTCAAAGGATAGAACGTGTGGAACACATCGCAAGAAAAGCGTGAGAGATGTGTTTGTAAAAGTACTCCGAATTAACATATTGATTCCCCCTAAATGAAGGGAGATGATGACTAGTAGTATATAAAAGAGGGCGAGTGGAGCTTTGGCTCCATGGGAGTAATTTGTTGGTAGTGAGATATAGCAACTAGCTAATTAAGCTACAAACTAAGTCTTAAATCTTAATTAGTGATGGGAAGGCAACCTTGTTGTGACAAGTTTGGGGTGAAGAAGGGGCCTTGGACTGCTGAGGAGGATAAAAAGTTGGTCAATTTTATTATCACACATGGCCAATGTTGTTGGCGTGCCGTTCCCAAGCTTGCTGGTCTCCGCCGCTGTGGCAAGAGTTGCCGTCTCCGTTGGACTAATTACCTCCGGCCAGACTTGAAGAGAGGCCTTCTTAATGAAGCTGAGGAACAACTAGTCATTGATCTCCATGCCCGTCTTGGCAATAGGTATGTTTTGAACAAAAATCAAATAAACATATTTTTCTCTTTCATTAGTGTAACTAAGATTCTTTGTTTTTCTTACAAATATATGTCAGTTGATGAGTCATGTTTGGTAAGCTTTCTTTCTTTCCTTTGGTCTATTTGTTGACACTAGCAGAAAATTTCTATTCATATCCACTGGAGTTGCATTTATCATGTGAATAATAACTTTCACTATCGTTAATTACTTGAAAACCAGTTAATTTTTAATTTTATTTTTTTTAAATAAGCAATCATATTATATTAGCTAATTAATCACCAATAATTTTCTGTGATCCTAACAATAATATCCAAACCAGCTTTTCATTTTCTAAAAAGATGAAACTTATCTTAATAAAATTGCGAATTGAAAATATAATCCAATTTATGTATTTTTTTTTTAATTATTGAGAAGAAGACCCGATTTTAAATTTATTATTTAAGAGAATATATACTTATTTCTAAATTATTTTTTCGTGTGTATTTATATATTTTTTCATCATTAATAAACTATTAATTTTGATTCAGATTCTATTCTTCATCCAAAAAGGAAAAAAAAAGCAGTAAAATACTTTTCTAACTAGTTAGTACTAGAATCTACAAATAACTATGCAATTATACCTGAATCACAAAATGATTAGAAACTAGTTCTTTTATATAATTTATGTTTTTATTAACGGAGACGAAGAAGAATAGAAGAGAATATTAAATATATAAATACATAAAATATATATTAATATATTGCATTTATTATAATTAAAATAATTAGAATTAATCAATTTGGTGATAGCTTTCATAAATACTTATATTTTTTATTTTTAATTAATGTGAGATTATTGTGAAAATTTATTTATTTATTTAATCAATTAAGAATATTTTTATGTGATTTATATATAAGATCTGGAGTAAAATAAAAAAAATGTTTTTGTATTTGTAATTATATTAATTAATTAATTAATCATCTTATTTTTTTGATTTGGTCAATTGATTAGGTGGTCGAAAATTGCAGCAAGATTGTCCGGAAGAACTGATAATGAAATAAAGAATCATTGGAATACCCACATCAAGAAAAAGCTAATTAAGTTGGGAATTGATCCAATTACACATAAATCTCTTCACAAACCAGAAGAATCATCTTGTCACAATAACAATGATCAACTCAATTTCAATGTTAATCATCTTCAACAACTACCCAATAATAATAATAATAGTCATGGTTGTGATGCCTCCACTTCCAGCGTCAACTCAAGTACTCCCACAGAATCATCGGATCCTAACAGCGGTTATGATCCATTAATGAGTTACATATTGTCGGAGACATTTCTTGAAGATTCAACATGGAATTTTCCGGTGATAAGAGACGATCAATTTGGAATGTCCTCATCGGAGAGTAACTCTCCATGGTTTTCGGACCTTGCAGATGATGAAATATACCTCGGACTTGGTTGTTTCAGTGGCATGGACTGCTTTCAGATCTTAGGAAAAGAACAAGAAAAAGGATTAATTAATTAATTAACCCCTTGGAATTATGTAATTATTAAAGGTACCCCAAAAGTATAATTTTCCAAGTAAGTTAAAAAAAAAAAAAAATCATGTTATCGTATACTCCAAAGAAAAATTATTAAATAAAACGAAGACATATTATTTCTATTCATATAAAAGTAAATATAAATATAAATAAAAAAAATTTGTTCCAATTCTATTTAATAATTTTTCATTATCTAAATTATGACATGGTTGGTTGTATAATTAAAGATTATTATAGCATTTATTGTGTTATTGTCACCCCACTCTTATAAAAGAGTTGAGTAGTTGAAACAGAGAAATTAATCTATTTGTATAAATAATACTAAAAATAATGATAATGATGTGGATATATAGTTTTTTAATATATTTTTTTAGCAATTTAAAGTATCAACTTTCTTGTAATTCTATGTTTTATAACTCTTTTTTTTTTTTTTGTGGTAATAAAGTATAAACAAGCATGGGTCATATAAACTATATGTATATATTATAGAAGTAAGATCACTGGGGCAATGCCTATGGAAGGAAATTAAGAAATATACATAACTAACGTTGGATTTGCTTGATCCAACAGTTAATATTTCTATGTGCACTTATCATGATATCAATTGAAAAGCATATTCTCTCAATGTTTCCCAATCCAAGAAAGCTTTTGATGGATGGCGGCCACCAACATTGACAAGGAAACTTCTCCTCCTCTCAATTCATTCCATTTTAAAAAAAAATTAACTATTTTTCCTTAAACTATACATTGGAACCTTTTTACTATATGTTTATTATGATTTGTTTGAACAATACTATCATAGTTGAGATCCATTTTTTTTTTTTTTTTTTGCTGAACAATGAAAACAAAACACCCTTGAGACTTAAAATTCCAGCTTGGTCCGTGGCTATCTGGTTAACTACATGCAGAGGAGGCGCATCACAGATACAATAGCCCCAACCAGCTTGCAGCAGAATAATTGGCCTCCCTAAAGATACAAGTGAACCTGATATCTCACTGTCTGTTTTTCAGAGCAATAATTGAATGCAGCACCATATCATTACTATTATAGCAGATACTTGTTGAGATCCAACTTTAAAATAGAAGATACTTGTTTTTTTATTTTTGAAAAATAAATACAATTTTAATTGAATTTTTAAAATTGAGATCTTATCTCTAAAATAATTTCGACATAATTAAAATAAAAGTTTATTGATATATAAAAGACTTTTTCTAACTTATTTATTGTTACATATACATGCTAAGACTTTAACAAGATATAAACTGTAAAAAATATATTATGTATATGAATATTGGTGTTAATAGACAAGTATAGCCAGGGATGAAGGTAGCTCGGGCTCACCTCAACAAAAAAGAAAAAAAAAATTTATAGATTTATTAGAAAATTTTCATATGGTTCATTAAAATTTAATTTTTTATATAGTTTTAATCCACTTAAAATTAATTTTTTAAAAATTTTTACATTTATATAAAAAATTTTAAATCTTGACCCACCCAAAAATAATTTTTTAAAAATTACATCATATATAATTTTTTTATTTTTATTTTATCATCACTGTTCTTTTTTCTTTTATTTTTACGTTTTTATATTTAAAAATACAGTTTTTGATATATATTTTATGACAGCACCGCACTGCACCGCTTACACCGTTTTATAAAATAAAAAATAAAAAAAAATTTCACCGTTTGCCATTTATATATATATATATATATATATATATATATCACAAAACATTTTTTTAGATTTTCTTTCTCAGTTTCTCGACCGAATGTCAAGTTTTGATTTTTTGATCGTTTAACTCAGGTAACTAATAGTTTTTAATGTTTAGAGCATGAATTTAATATTTAAATGGGTTAATTTTTAGTTTTAGCCAATTAATTTTGAAGTTTAATATTTAGGCTAAATTTAAGATTTTCTAAATTAGTTAGTTTTAATTAGCAATATGTATATCAAAATGTTCCCTGCAGTATAAGGAATTTATAAACACTTTTAGATTTTTATTTGGATACCCGAAATATTAATTATTGTCAATTGAAACTTTGACCATATTTTGTATATTTTATTTTAGTTAGATATAAAATAGCATTATGAGTTGTAATTGGTGTTTAATATTGCATTATAGACTGTTATTATGATTATTTGAGCAAGTTGATTTTTTGGAGCTGACAATTTTTAAGAGGAAATTCTGTCAAATTTTCATGAGAAATTATGTTAGATATTTTAGAGTCAACATAATTCATACATCATAACATTTTAAAATTTATTTTCATATTTCAATATTAGTTTTTATTTATTTATAGGAGTTGACCCAGTGACCAGTTCGGAGCAACGAGGTGCTCCAATCTGATAGGTTTTCTATCATTTTGCCAGGTGAGTGATGAATTTATAATATTGATTTTACTAATATATGCTATATGTTTTGAGAAATGAATTTCTGAATGAAAATTGATTTGAATCAAAATTTTAGAAATGCGATATTTTATATATTAAAGTTGGAAACTTATATTAGTATATTGGCATTTGATTTATAAAAAAAGATTTGATTGCACAGTTGAGTATAAATATTTTTTATATACACTCATATATGAATATGTCTGATAGATATATCTAGATGACGGGTATTTCAGAGTAATTGATGGATTAAGACTATCCTGACTAGAATAACTCTTAGATAACAGATACTGTCTTTAGAACTGCGCTTGATACACATATAGTCTTTGGGACATATATCAGGTGGTCGCCTTTTGGGGGTAGCTCTGCATATGTGTATGACCAGTTTGCTCTTAGTGCTGCCAGATATCATCATGCGCCCAAGATGTCAGTTTATCTATCTACAGATTGTTTATATGTGTTGAGTGTATGTTTTACAGAAAATTATTTTATGATTTATTTCTTGTGCTAGATGATTTTCTGTGCAATTCGTTTTCAGAATGATAATATTTTCTAGATATTATGTGTAAATTATATGCAGAAAATAATATTATGTTCCCCTTTATTATATATTTATCACTCACTGAGCATTGTGGTTTGTTCACCTCTCCTATATTAATACTTTTCATATCATTCTCAGTAGATATCCAGCAGAGTCAGCAGTGTCATCTCATTTGTTCAGCATATAGCAGAGGTCGAACCAACAATCTCTCTTTTTGTTTTTGATTAGCTAGCTGGGTTGTATATATTATTTTGAACAATTATAGTTTGTATAATTCTAGATTTACCCCTTTATATAATAATATTATACAGTTATAAATATGTTATAATCGTTTTAAATATTTCAGATATTATTATCAGTTTTCTAGTAATCGTACAGTTACATGAAATATTTTTTATTGCCACACTGTCTATCAGGACAGTGGAGGAAGGGGTGTAACATATTTATTATTTGTTTGTTATATATTATATTTTTTATAATTTTTTTAGATATGTAATATTTTTGAAAAAAATATTTCTATAATAATAAAAATACTTTTTTTCTTTTTTTGATATTTTTATAAAAATATCAATAATTTTTTGGCTTCATCCTAGCACTGGAACCTTGGCATTGGTGCAGCAAAAGGATATATAGAAGAACTTGTATTGAATTACGTCTATTCGATGAACTAAATTATTATTCTTCATGTAATAATTGCCACTTAAGCAAGCACTTTCAATAAAACGAAAAATTAAAATTTTAAAATTAATTTTATCCGTGAGATTTAAATTTAATATTAATCTCTAAATTGATATCATCTTATCATTAAATTAAGAAATAAATTTAAAGTGAAAAATTATTAATGATGCTAACGTAAATCACACTCTTAGCTAATAGTCCGATGGATACTCAAATTTGTCCAAAGCAGAGACAAAGTGGAATCCTTTCATGGCTTTTTGAAATTTGATTGTGCGATGATATCCTTGTGAACAAAGTTAATAGGTTAGCAATCCGCCTTTACTTAAGTGTTATTAAAATAATAAAATTTCGGATTTAAATTTTAATTAGAATTAAATTTATAAAAGAAAAAAGAAAAAAAAAACAAAGGCAAAGTAATAATAGGTTATAGCCTGCTGGCTTAATGCTGTTTTAGAATGAACTCTGGATAGAAGTGTATATATATACAGGCCTGTTAAAAAATAAGGGCACTGCAAAACAGTGTTATATTTTGAGAATATTACATAAATATATTTTTTTTGATTTTTTTTTTATTTTATGGTTGATTTTTTTTTATTATTATTGTTTTTTGGTATATTAGTAATATATCTTTGATATATATTTGATATATGTCGTATTTTTGAAAAAATATTTTTAGGTATGTAATATTTTTAAAATTTATTTTCTGACAATAAAAATGAAATATTTTTTATTTTTTTCAGTATTTTTGAAAAAATCCCTTATATTTTCTAATAACAAAAATCATGAAATCATATAGTTGGCTCTATAATTCTGTAGTGGATACTGAAGCTGAACACTTGCACTTTACACCAAAGCAAGCTTTTTAATTTATTATGATAATGGAATGTAGACATTGCAATTATCCTATTTGTGGAGTGCAAATATGGTAAGAAGTTTATTTGTCAGAAGAATTATAGTCAGGACCAGCAGTCATATATTTTAATTTTTTTTTTCGTAGTCGTCAACTTGTTATATTATTATTTGTTTTTTTACTTTCACTTGTTATTGCTCTCTATTATTATAGATATTATAATAATTAATGATAATAACAAAACGCAAGGAAAATTGATAAAGTTCGTGCATTTCCTTTTGTTACATGTCTAACAATAAATATATCATATGTACAGAGATACTGAAAGTTTATATACATCAAGACAAGCTCAACAAAAATGTCAGAAGATATTCACACACTGAGATCTATAATATATACAAAAGCGAGCTGTTAAAATCACAAAAATGTGGGTGAGATCTGTTGGCTGTGGCGTCCAAAATTCTGCATCCAACTTTAAAATTAAATCAAATTAGAAAATTTCACTGATCCATTCTTGGAAAACTGGACACTGAGCTTTCTCAACAGCCGCCAATCCTTTTTTTTTCTTCTAAAAAGTTCAACTAGTGTTTGGCTGAGAATTCCTCATCACAGAATCACGATTTGAACTATACACGAGTGTAACTTTAACTAGGAGAAAAATGGTGAAGTAATGAAATAGGTGCTGTAGGAATCATGAAGAGTTGTCAAGGAACAGATGGTTTGGAGGCAGCTGCTGCCGCTTCCCTGGTGCTCCTAATCACCAGATCATAATTGATAGAAGCCAGCTGAGACAAGTTCTGAGAACAGAGAAATAAGACTTTTAATTGTTAAGTGGAACTTGCATCACCTGAATAATTAATTCCTGTTATAATTCATATGCTCCCAACTTCCATGGGAAATTTAAAAATCCAGTTGCTCAAAATGATTGTTAAAATTAATAATAATTAAAGCACCTTAATAGATGTAACATCTAAGCGTACAATTATTTGAATATAACATGATTTTACTTCCTCGTAACATCCAAAATCCCTTAACTAATATCTAGTGTCTTGGGTCTCACCTTAAATGAGAAATTACTGAAAGAGTACTTCACAGCAAGTGTGCGAGTATTGAAGTCTGCCAAGCTGCCCTGCCACAAAATATAAGAATTGTAAAATAAAAGTAATAGTAATGGTTGAAGGTTGTACTTGAATATTTCTGCTCAAGTTCAATCAAGTCGTCCTGAAATCAAATGAATAAAAGTCTAATCTCAATATCATCGGCAGCTGATAAGATTAGAGCCATGGTCCAATCAATTGAAAGCCAAATGTGCATAGCTATTGGTAGATTAATTATTATATAACCAGTGTCCACATACATCCTCATCATGGGTATTGCTGAATGATCCTATGCTGCAAGAGTTGGTCAAGTAATCAAAATCAATCCCTCCTTGAAAATTTTCACCTTCTGGATTCCATATGTACCGGCTCATAAAATAGCTCGTGTCATGTGCATCTGTTGCAGGTATGAACATAGCCTGCAGCCAATAAAAGAACTTCATTAGCAGTCCAAGACTCCAAGTAAGGTAACTATTTCTAAAATTAAAGTAAATTCGTAATTAGACAACCTTTTGCCTTGCAAGTGTGTCCCAGTTTATGTCCCTAAAGAAGGGGTGTTGCTTCACCTGCAAGAAAGCTGACCTGCTTAATTTTCAATTCCTTGCTACTACAATGCCTTGTCAATGACTATGGGGAGTTTTACCTCTTTTGCTCCTGTTGCTCCAAGCCTTTGAACTGGATTTTCCGTCAGCAATCTGAAAATGACAATCCTGAAATTGTTAAGAAATCATAATTGTACTTCAGAAGTTCAGATCCCCTCTCCTTTTTCTTTTCTTTCCGAAGTAGCTAAATGTGTTCTAACTGGCAACCACAATCTACTTTGTAATCGTGTAAACAAAACAACCTTTTACTTGTTAGGAAGCGGCAATAGTAATTAGTATATACAGTGACGATATCTGAAGCAACAGTGTCATGCTAACAGTGTCACAAGATCATCAGAAACTACTGGCCTAGGGATGACAAGAAATCAATGCTTCACATGCTAATTTTCCGAAAATTTAACAATGCCTAGAAGTTGTATGTGTGGAGAGCCTGCTAACACTTTGTTTCCATGCCAACTTGTGGTGCAATTCAACATCACTAGGGAAGTTGGGATTATTATTATAAAGTTTCAGTTTCCAACCCAATTATGTAGTCATCACAATAAAGTCAATATAGCCCATGATCGAGGAGTGAAGTGGCGATCCTAATGGCTATCCTCAAAATATGATTACAGCAATGAATCTGATGCAGTTAATAAGAGGCTACAGGAAAAGCAAGATGAAAAACCACAACAAATTTACATTTTTGGTTTTGATTTTATAAAGACTTTTCTAGTCAGTCGTATTTCAGATGCTTTATGTTTAGTCTAGAAAGAATTTAATATTTAATCTTCTTAATTTTGCATTTGGAGTCCAAATTTTAGTTGGATTAGTAATAATAGAAATCATTGCCACCTATTTGCTTCTATGGGATTGTGTGATTCAGTTCCAACTCTAACCAGGATGCCAATCCTGGGGAGGGATGCCTAAGCAAGTCTAGACATGAAGTTCACAATCTTCTATTTGCCATTGATTTCACAAGTATTCCAAATCAAGATTTTAAAATTGCTCCATCAAATCACAAGAATTGGCACCCCTAATTTACTTCCACGTCAAATAGCCTCAATTATTCTTCGCATGTACTATTCGTGGTGCACCCTAACCACCATAAACAGCCCCAAAATCTGGTCTTCCTCTTCTTGATTTTGACTCTTAGCATATATCTCTACAAACCCTAATCATTCACCTAAAATCTATCCTTTTAGTCTTCCATAAAACTTGAATGCCAGCCCAGCAAAACTGTGCTACATCAAAGTCATCAAAGAATTTAAAGATATATCAAAAGAAATCTGCATAAACGAATCATAGGTAGTACTAAAAGTAGCAGTACATTAGGAAATTCACATATCTTACTTGTCGATTAAATCACATGCTTCAAAGCTCATCTCCTCAGGTACCCTCAGCCAAGGTATATCTCTATTCATTATATTGTCAAATATTTGCTGCAATAAATAGGAACCATTAGTCTGCATCAAACTGCATTCAAGTATAAAATGATTCAACACTGGAAGAACAAAAACTTCTCACTCTCAGAAGTTCAATAGACTCTGAAGGGATCAATAGAGAAAATAATAGAAATGTAGACTTTGGTGCCATATTTATCAAGTTACACATTCCATGCATTTACTTCACAGCCTATATTAAAAAAGATAGCTTATGTTGCAGTGCATATCTTGGTGCTATGTAATAGGTCCAGTTCGAGTTCCATATCAATATGGAAGGCATTCATAAATAGTCATACCACACTATGAGGTTAAGAAAGCAATTGAACAATTGAGTCTGGCATCTGTAGATGGCCTACCTGCGGAGTTTCTGCGTTGAATGGTGGAATGCCAACAAGCAACTCAAAAAGAATAATGCCCACAGACCACCAATCAGCAGTTGCACCTACAAGGAGAATAATGCGGAAAGATGAGACAATTAAAAAACCCAATAATAATATATTCACTATTTAATTAGAAAAATAGGTTATGAACCATGTCCCATGCCAAGAAGTATCTCAGGTGCCAAATAATCAGGAGTCCCAACAACAGAATGCTTTTGGCGCTGTTCTCTCTTCAATGAATTTAGAGATTTTGTTTCATGGTTATCCAAAGAAACAGAAGTACTGAATGATGTACCAGTTAAGTCATCTGTGCTGTCAATAAGACCAACCTTTGAGAGCCCAAAATCTGTCAACTGTAACAGAAGGGATTAGAGATTTTTGAAAAGTATTGAGTAATATCATCATGCCAAGTTGAACGAAAATGCCTAAGAATTGTGGAAAACCAAGAGGAAGCATTTGACAATATTTCTTATAGTTTATGTCGCACAGGAGGCAGTCCTTATTCATGCAAAAATAAAAATGTTTTCCAAACATGCAGAAAGTCTTTATATATTCTTTCACAGTAAAATATAAGATGGTAGCCCCCCATTTTTAAGAGCGTGTTATGAATGTATGAAAACTACAATAGCAAAGCTACTAGTAAAAATTGATAACTATTATAAAAATTTCAGGTCAAGATTAATAATGACTACAGCAAATTAACAGTACAAATAGAAATTCATTAATAGTACAAATGCAAAGAGAACGGTTCATCTTGGTCACCTACATGCATATTCCTTCAAGCTCATCATGTGTCTAAAACTGTAAAGAATCTAATTTCAGTACACAATTCCATGAACACTAATTTCAACCAAGATTGTAATGAGATCCGCTGGAATCAGCTCCTTCCATTTTACTCTTCCAAGGCAATTCGAGGTGTTGCTCCAAACCAATAAACTTGCAAATGGATTTCTAGGATCCCTGCTCAGCTAGCTTCCATTTCTCCAATGTTAATTTGGAATAATAATTTCAAAACATTTTGTAAGGACCCGCACCAATAGAGCTAAGAGCTTGAAGTGTCAGTTTTAGGTGTTAGGTTAAGCTAGCACGTCATAAATAGGAGGATTTTCCACATCGATTAGAGATGAGAATGGAGAGCTATTTTGAAAGTCCCTATCTAGATAACTTATGTTAATCATTTGGGGATTGAACTATAAAACAACAGATCATTTGGCGTCAATTTTGAGTCAGCCATTACAAATGATATCAGAGTTATATTGGGGGTTATTTATGGAGCAGAGCATTATATAGACATCAGCGAACTACAATATCTAAGGGTGATTATGGATTGGATCTTGACCTAAGCCCATTTGTAAAATATGAGCCAGCCAAGTGCGAGCTGAGGACGCCCCAGCCTAAAGGAGCGGAGCATATAAAAACTCACATCAAGAGAGTTGTGAGCTTGAGGTGCCAGGTTCATGTGCTACATTAAGCTAGCATGTTATAAGTAGGAGGAACTTCCACATCGGTTAGAGATGGAAATGGAGAGCGATTTATAAGATAACTTGGGTTAACCATTTTGGACCGGAATTGAACCATAAGATCACATGTTATTTGGAGTCAATTTCGCATTATGCCGTAATATATTTAGAGAACATATTTGGAGTTTAAAATACGATATTTCCCAAGGTAAATTCAATATAATACAAAACCACTTCAAAGAATAAATAAATCTAAATTTTGTATTCCTAACACCCAATTTTATTATATCACCAACAGCCAATGAATTAAAATCCAACAGGAAGAGCATTATCCCAGGAAATGTATTTACATGGCCCAGACACCAGAAATCCCATTAGAGACGCGGCGATCTTTTTTATGACCTTCTATTTTAAGTCTCAGTATCACACCAACTTTCAGATTAAAGGCATACTTTCAGAATCGCACCAACTTTCAGATTAATGGCACACTCCTATAGATATTGTTTAATAAATAGTTCTAGTATCTAAAGAATGGAGAATCTATTTGTTTCTTGTTTATATGAAAATATTTTTCCATACTGGATCTTCAATCTCCAATCCATTTAAGAGCTAAATCTGTGCATAACTAAAAAGTGTAGAAAGCCTACTCTAGCACATGCCAGAAATGAAATCGTTATCTTTATAAGAACCAAAACATTAGTCATATGTTTGCAGATCACACACTTTTAAGTACAAGAGGCAGAGAGTTACATCCATAATTTTTTCTTTTTACTCTACTTCCAGATCTCTTATTGTGTATTGTGGTTTCATTATCATATTCAGTTTCAACTTATATATGAAATGTGCCATCAAGATGTTAAACCTATAATCAAATGCACAATAAAATTGCAAATATATATATATATATATATGAACATATTTGCAAAAAAAATGTCAAACCCTTCAAAGAACTTGCTTCCTTTTCTTTTTTTTGGGTTAAGAAGTGATAAAGAGTAAAATTAAAATACCAACCTTAAGGTGGCCATCTTGACCAATCAACAAGTTGTCCGGCTTCAAGTCTCTATGAATGACACTTAAAGAATGCAAATACTCCAAAGCAAGAACCTGGGAAGAATAAAAACAACTATTTGTACCTCAGTGAAAAAAATTTATTGATTGATCCATGAATTGGAAGATCAAGGGAAAAGAAAGTATAAAATTAGTGCTTACAACTTCTGCAATATAAATACGGGCCATGTCTTCATCCAAGCAGCCCAAGTTTCTCAACAATGAGTAAAGATCTCCACCATTTAGATATTCCATGACCAGATAAAGATTTTCCCTACATGTGAAGGAGTAGAAAAATCGGACCTGTTCATCATCAATCATTTTCATATCAGGACATAATATTCAGTGCACCTAAAAAATTCTAAGACATTATGAAGTCTGCTTACCACAAAAGGATTACAAACTGATATAAGGATGCTACGCTCCGCCAAGATATTTTCAACTGCATTTTTGCGAATCATATCAGCCTTCTTTAAAACCTGTAGGAGTATTTTTAAATTAAAAAAGAAAGAAAAGCTAGCTTGAGCAAGTATTTAATGCTTCAAACTATAACTAAACAAATGCTGATGTCAACAATCATAGTTTAATGTAATTGGACAAGCAATAGCTCAAACTTGTTATGGTCAATATTCAATTTAATCTCCAATAAGGAAATTTGCCATTGGGAACAGTGGCTGAGGATGAAAATAGTGAGCAACCGCAACCATGCATAGGCAACATGAACATGAAACTTCAAAGAATGACAGAACATATAATATTAATAAGCATAAGATGAGAATATGAATCTTCTAGTCGCTCTATTATACAATTGAAACGCTGAATTCACAGCAGCCATTATCCAAGTTGGCCCCTTTGTGATTTGGTTGCTAATTACCAATCTAACATCTAAGGATGTGGTTTAGTGGCAATAAGCCAGAGAAGAGAGAGAGAAAGAGAAGAGGCAGAGATGTGAATAATATATTAAGAGCAAATGGATAGAAGTAACATTGCCATTCAGGCAGCAACATCTCCTTTGAAATCTGTTCACCTACACCTCCTTGCAGGAATAGCCAATCATACACCTTGGTTTATTTTGTTTTTTTCTTTTTCCAAGCTTTGGAACCAAAAACTTACACATGCACTAGAAAGTAATATACTCCCCCTTACCTTTTTTAAGCCCCTTCTGATCCCATCTCCTATTACTGGCTTCTACATTTGCCAGAGGTTACAGACAATAATTTGTTATTTGATCTGGTGGATTGAGCATTTTGGAGTGTCATTCTTTTGCTTATGTACATAAAAATACCAGGCATATGCATGATGTGACAATCTTTCTGCACTACTTTAAATAGTAGAAAGAGAATAGGTCTATTTATGAAATATGAAGTGTCAAATTGAGTTTCAAATTGCTCCACAAACAAAGTAACTGAAACAGTTGTATCAACACCAATTGCCCTGCTCCACCACAACGGCATGCACCATAAAGGAATCCTAGGTTCCTATGAAAAAAAAAAATTTGTTGTATTGCTCGTCATGCAACTAGATAAGTTGAGGGTATATGCACTCAAGTTTTAACTCGGGGAAAATTTTGCGACCCACAACAGAAGTAGAAAATAGCACTTTGTGATAGAGATCATTATGGTTAGGCTGCTCAAATATACATCATATTCAGCTCAGTTGGCATAGAAGGATGAAGAGTTGAAACTAGGCATTTTCTTTTTAATATTTTTAGCTATTTTAAGATATGGGATTCCCTTTGAGGCACTTAAAATTTACACTTCACTTAACAGAAACTGCAAAACTAATCATTAACATTAATACGCATTCCAAATTATAACCTACTGTCTAAATGCCAAAACCTGGGAAAAAAAAATAGGAAGTGCCAGAAATGAGCCCTCAAAATAAGCACTTCCAAGACCTGTGAATAATACATGCATACATACATAAATACATGTGTTTTTGTGCACACGCATATAGATTTGTTTGATATGAAGCAGAATTTGTATATTATAAAATAAGATGAGAAAATGCAAATGCATGGTTCCATGTCTACCATCATATGTTCAATCATAAAAATTCCAAAAGCATTATCATGTCAATTGAGGTCTTTCTGACAAGCATTTATAAGTGGCATGCATGACCTTTATAGCAAACAAATCACCAGTCACTCTTTTTCTGGCAAGGAACACCCTTCCAAATGCCCCTTTGCTGATTGGTTTTATTATTTCAAAATCTTCTATAGAAGTTCTGTCCTTAGAATATGTATTGATAGGGCTAGCACGCAAGCTGCGAACCATATCTTCTTCCACAGGACTGTCATCATCAGCCAAATGATTTGATGAATCCAATTTTTCATTATCTATCTGTGCAAAAAGATGCACATATTTCTCCCTGTAAATTCCGAAAAGGTCATAAATGATAAAATAAGAGAGTTTATTAACAGTAAAATAATTAATCAAACAGCACTAGCGTCACAATTTATTTAGATTATTTTGCAGATATTACTGTATTAGCTAGTTCGTTAAGTTGAGATTATGTTTCTGGTTAACCAAAATAAAATAAATGATTTAGAAAAGCTCTTTAACTGAAAAGCAATTTAATCAAATTATGATATTTGTCAAGTGATGATAGTTATTACAAGTATGATTCATTGTAGGAATGATTTTTCTGTCAATACATTTATATTTTGATCACTAAAAGTGAAAATGATCCATATTAAACACCACCTAAAACATGCACATTCTAGTCGTTTATGCACAACATATAGAAACACTTAATCTAAGAGTTATATCGTTTTAGTTAAAATATTAAGATGTCCAAATGATCAATAACAAAGAGGACTTCCTAAGAAGCTTCATATACATGACATGGATTTTTATTTTTAAGAAACAGAAGTTACTTACAGTAATAATTTCTCTATACGCCTTCCAAAAGTCTCTACAATGAGGGCATCCACCTTCCTATCCTGGATGGCATATTTAAGATCTTCCAGAAGTTCAAGCATACACTCCAACGCGTTATAGTCACTCTCATGTACATTTGCAACAGCATGTGAAATATCCAGTAGCTTGCTTATCTGTCATTCAATGGTACAGTTAAGAAACTGAAAACAATGAGTTCACATGAAGTGCTAACGTAATTGGTCAAATAATTAGAACAGGGAATTCTCCCACTTGCTCAATTTCAAAATTTAGTATGAAGATTCAAGTAATATATTAAAGGAAACAATATTGCAGGTCAAAAAGAACTTTATGTATGAATCATTAACTTTCCAACTGACTGCAGTGTAAACACAGAGTATGTTGAACTGCATAATGCATGTTATTTTGACCTGCTATTCCTTATGACACAATTGCACTTGTGCATGTAAGCTCATTGGCTCATTGCTCAATGGAATTACCATAAGGGAATATGCAAGTCTAATATATAGATCTTCATACCTTCAGTAGTAAAGCAAAAAAGAAAGAGAAGCACGCCAAAAAATTAATCCACCATCCATAAAAAAGATTAAACTAGTGCAATTGCCATTTTAAATGGTTTCTGTCTTTGCACACATCATACCTGTGATTCTCATTGAGGAACCTTTTTTACGCATAAAAAAAAACTGTGCAAGAACCAAATTGCAAAATTATCTAAAAGCAATCTATGTGAATTGCAAAACCCTAATAATATCTGAATTAGCAGGATTTCTCTTAGTGCCGAAAAAGACAAAATCCTAGTATGTATCAATGGATTTACGTATAAAGAATTACATGATAAATTTAAAGATGCAGCATTTGTCAAAAGACAGAGAGAGAATGGCAGAAAATTATTGACATAATGCAGAATCAAATTTATGCATAAAAAGAGGGAAACCCTCGATCAAGAAACCGATTACAGAAATTACTTGCAACTTGTTACAAATTACAAACTAATGCAGATATCGAGATGGGTTCTCAGAAAGAATTAATCCTAAACCAAGGAAGATCAAACACAATAATGATTCGACACAACTAAATACCTGCTGATGATTCTCAAGTTCTGTTGTTATCCTCCGTCCATTCAATAGCAATTCAATATGACTCGTCCGAGGCGTTAATAATGGTGATCTTGGCGTCAAGCTTCCTGCTGATGAAGTTTTTGTGTCTACATCACACGTCAAAATGGAACGTGCTTCACATGAAATTTCTGGCGAAACATTCAGATCTTCCACGATGAAAGCATTATCAGCATGAGGCATGACATCTAGCATGTCTTCAGCGCAATGGTGAGGAAAACTGTTCTGCTTTGGTGACAAGTCATCTATATCCTCGTGTATACCTGCCACCGTCACTCTTTCAACCTCAAGAATTCGTCTTGGTGTTTCAGAGCTTTTTGGTGTCCATGAATCCAATACCTTATCAAGAGTTTCAGCAACTCTTTCAAGTCGTTCATTTACAGTCAAACCTTTCACGTCGCACCTATCAGCAATTGTACAAATCAGAGAGTGCTCCTCTACATGTACTACTGGTATTTCAACCTCACAAATTCGACATATCATCAAATTATCATATGCAACATTATGATGTTCCCCCAAGAATCCCCAAGCAGCTTTTCTCATTCCCGATGATATGGAAAACTCTGGGGTTCCAAGGTTTTCAGAATTATCATCTCCAACAGTTCGCATTTTTTCTTTATTATGTTGTTCTGATTTATCTTTGTTAGGTGTATCAACAGTATCAGTGCCCTTGCGATTTTTCCCAACAGCAGATGGAAGTTTCTTCCAAGATGACATCCTATAGCTGCTTGTAGTTGAATCAACACTTTTGGCAGTGCTAACCTCCACATTTTCATCTACTTGACCTTGTTGTATAACCAGACTGTCTTGTTCTTGATCGGACAATTTCTTTCTCTGTTTCCCACTTGCCACTTTCCCATCCACTAATTGACTACTGTAATCGTGCATTACGACTTCCGAAATTTGTTCTGGATAAACCCCAAGGTCACTAAGTTTATGAAGGCCCAGAATATGATCATCATCATAACGACTCTCCTTCTGAAACTGCACAAGCCTAGTGCATCGAGTGAGGATAAAGAGAAGGCGGGTATGCGCTTGTTTGATGATCCCCATTGGTAGCTCCTGACGTTTATCATCTAGATTCTGGACAATGGCCTCGCATTTGGCCCAGAATTCATTAGGTGACATTTTTGAACACTTTCGAGCTATAACTAACAAATCCTCCAAACTTTCTCTCCATTCAGGGTGAGAGTCCAAGGAATTTTCAAGTATGCCCACCAAGTCTCCAGCAAATATGCCTAAATCAGAATCAACTTCTTCCTTTAACTTGTCGAATTTTGCTCTAATTGCCACCATAATTTCCTAAAATAAAATAATCCATCAGAAATTACATGGAAAAAAAAGAAAGAAAAGAAGCAAAGTGATGAATATAGGCAAAAATTGTAACCACGGCCATATGACCAAATGCCCGAGACTTCCAAACAGGAAATGGCCTAACTCCTTTGGAATTGAGTTCGTGAGAGAAGCTCTTGACATCTGGAGCCTTCTTCTTCCTACCGCTCGTAACACGAAGTATTGCCTGAAACCTTGGAGACTGCAATTCTTTGGCAAAAGCTGCATGTTGACTCTGCAAATAAACCCCAAAAGACAACAACAATCACTATATGCAAATGATATACAGCTCATACAAATAGAAACAAAACTAACAAAAAAAAAATTTAGTACCTCCGAAGTAGGATTGTTTGATAAAGGATATTTTAACGATTTCGATTGATGCCATCCAGCCTTTTTCACTGTGAAGAAAAAATATATATAATAATCATACATAAAAGAGAAAAGAATAAAAATCCGAAAATTGAAAACCTCATGATCAATCCCAAAAAATATGGACGACACATTATGAAGAGGAAGAGGCCATTTAAGCCTCGTCTCGAGCATAGTACCTTTTTCTTTACCTTCCTTATTTACAGCATTATTATTATTATTATTATTATTATTATTATAGAGATTCGAAGGCCTAAAGCTAAGAGGAAAAGGAGATGAAGACGACTCCGTCTGCGTCCTTATATGGTTGAGTCCGAGAGAAGACGCGAGAATAATAGGCATATTCTCATCATCCTTTCGGAAATCGGATATCTCGTCGACATCGTGGACGACCTTCTCCCCTTGATCAGTATCGTCGTGGTGAAAATGGCCGCCGCCGCGGCGAACCGGAATGGGAGGGATTTTTTGAAGCTTGTATTTGGTAGGGGTAGAAGAGGTAGACGGCAGCATAGTTTCGGATGGATCTTGATTGAAGGGAGATGACAACATGGATAAGAGATGTTTTTGTTGATAATGTTTTTCATTTCATTAAATTGCGAGAGTGTTTACTGGTTAATGCATTGGTTATGTGAGAGACAAGAGAAACGAGAGGGAGAGATAAGTATGGAGGAGAAAGAGGGAAAGAGGATTTAGATTAGAGAAGGAGGATTTCGCGGGAAATGGAGCGTTTCAGGCTGGAGATTTTCAGTTCTGCTACATCCTTCAATTCTCTATTTTTTTTTTAATATTAATAATTAATAAATACATTTTTTTAATGAATATCTAAAAAATACTGATTAAAAAATAAAAATTCAAACATTCGTTAAAAAAATCGTTAATAATATTATTAATAATATTAATTTTCCTTTTCGTTTTAAACGTGCTTGCCGCGAATTGCTTTGCGTTTAGTGTGGCTTTTTTTTTTTTTCCTTAAGAATTTCTCGGGCGATCTTAATTATCAGAGTTAGAAAAGGTAATTATTATTATTATTTTCATAATTTATATTATTATTGTCGTACCTTAATATATATTTTATCTCATTAATTGCTACTAGGCTTTGGGTATTGTCTAGTGTGGCATTGTTTGTTAATGCTATTCTTTTTGTATTATATATAGGGAAATTACTCAGGTTACAGCTCGTTGACTAACGTTCCAATCATAAATTTGTACTATATATTCATTCTCTTATAAATTCTTCCTTATTACTATATATTTCTCTGAAATCGTTATTTTATAATCAACAATGTTATTGGCATTTTTGAACAAATAAATATTATTTTCTAACAAATAGTGACTTTTCTTAATTTCTATAATTTTTTTTTACATATTGAATCAAAATATATCATTTCTAAAAGATATCAACATAATTTGAAATAGGAGAGTTGTTTACTAAATGTAAAAAAATAAAAATAAAAATGTCACGAGTTTTAATAGAAATTAAGAGAGTAATTGATGTTAGTCACAAGTACTGAAATATCCTATTATTGCTTTCAATCTGGTGTAGAATGTGTTCAGTTTAGTGCTGTAAACATCATAAAATAATGCCTTATTGACCAAAAAAAGCCCAACTTGAGAAGTTGATTTGGTGGCATCCATGGGACTATGCCTGGGATTACAGAGTTTTGATAACATTTGCCAAGCACTATTCTAGTGAAATTATACCTGAGAAGTTGGTGAAGTCGATGCAACGAGCTAGAGATATGTTTGCAGCAACTGAATTGCAACGTCAGGTTTATTTTTCTAGGCGTTGAATGAATGAGCTACTGATGCCATTGAACTCATTTTTTATGTGAAGAAATAAATTTAACCAAATTGTTATTTATTTGTCTGCTATTCTTTAGGTTTTCTATGCTTTGGTTGACCCAACACTTTTTGGAGAACAAACAGCCTCGTCCAGGGATACGAGTTCCATTGTTGTAGATCCTAAAAGACGATGTACCAGTTGGAAGCATGCGGAGGGTACACACTGGCAGATCAGATTCAATCATCTTCTAAATTATGGAGCATCTGATGTTTCTATTTGGGGAGAAAAGATGGCTATATGTGTGTGAGATACATAAACATTAATGCAATTATGAGTTCTAAGTTAGTGAAGAAAATAACTAGCCTGTCATAGTTTGATTGGTAAAAAGGGTTGATGTGGAGCTTGGTATGTTTTTCAATTTTCATGTCTTACTTTAATGTGTGTCTATATATATATATAATAATATTCCTGATAGGCTTCTTCCCCAAAGATTAAGAACTGGTTAATACATAACTGATGAGATGATTGTAGTTTAATATGTGTAGGTTACTATAACTACTTGTATGCTAGATGTGCCGCAACCATACGGGAAAAGTTATGCCAGGAAGATCCACTTCCATTAACCACAGGAACTGCTCTTAGAACGAAGGTGGTGATGCAGCATGGCGGAGCCAAATAACCTGCAGAAATGTTAACTGATCTAGCAGGAGAAGGGATTGTAAGGTATTGCAACGGAGGGATAGTTACTGACATAACAAGCTTTAGATGAATTAAGGCTCTGATGGAAAGATCAACATTTGGCCATCCATATTGAAAATCAACCAGAAGATACTCTGCCACAACAGTGGGAAGGGCAAAAGGTGGCAAAGTTCGAGGATGAAAGATAATTATTAATGGGAGATATTATGGAGCAAGGTGTGAAGGAGAACAATCAATAGAGAATTTTACATGATCTTATTCTTACAGACTCCGTGACTTTGTGATTGCTTCGTTTTAAAGCCATGGCCGTTTCATTAACTATCCCAACATTGGAGTGAGACGATTTCATGTGAGAATCCGACTTGTGTATTCCTTGCGATCGACTCGTTTTGTGTTCAGTCCGCTTCAATTGGAGTCTCGTATCTGAAGAAACACACTTGCTTTTGTATTCATCATGATTTTTTTTTTGCTTTCTATTCTTTTGAAGGGTTTTTTTTTTTTTATCAGTTGGAAAACAACAGACTCTCTACATGATACAAGATATAATAGGATGAGCGAAAATATTTGATTCTGCTACCATTTTTTTTTTTAAATGAAAGAATGAAGGAAATACGATCTACCAAACAATCTCACAAAACCTGAAGTATTAACCATGAATGCATGGGATTAGAATCCATCATAATCTCACTGCACGATCTAAACTTTACATCCAAAATTTGAGTAAATTATTCTTTTTTTATGGGAACGCAATAATGAATTAGAATGTGGCTTATTTAAAAAATAACAAGTATTTGCCAAGTAATAGACCTTGATTAGAAATATTATTATTCTCCGTGTACAACAGCTATCCGCATATCTACAAGCTACGAAATGCTCCCTGCCAGAATTTTGCTTTCTGCTGTCACTACCCATGCGCAAATGATTGGATTCACTTCTTCCGGTTTCTCATCATGGGGGCAGTGGCCTGAAAATTTTTTTCCAGATCCAATGATTAATTATTATTATTTGCAAGATACACTAGGACCAAACAACTTCTTGATGACAGGGCAATGAAATTACCAGCATCCAGTTCCCTGATTGTGATTCCAGAACAATGCTCTTTCAGCATAGACACTTTGGAATTGGAGTTGGAGATAGGATCTTTCATTCCCTAATTAGTAAAGAAATTGATCAACGGCAACAAGCAAATTGCAATAGGATTATCAAGCCACAGAAGAAAAGGGAAGAAAAACATGGGTTTGTCAAGTTCCCCAACATGCAGAGATTACCTGTATAATTAGAACATTTTCCTTGAAACCTTCCAAGAGATAATTAAGTGGAAGCGAAAGATTGAAACTGAAAATACTTTCTAGGACCACAAGTACACCAGGATCAAAGGACTGTCAAGTAAGTTAAGGTGACGACTCCACATGATTTTCCAATCAAAACAAAAAGTCAAGTTAGATATGCTATCATATATTTTCATTATTATAGAGGATACAGCTCTTAGCATTTCATTGATAAGCCAATCATCAGCTCTCTCAGTTTTCTGCAAGGCAAGAGCATGTAAAATCAAAACTGTAAGACATTTGGATGTAACTTGAGGAAATCAAATGTGGAATTAGTATGAACACTTACAGTTGGGTAGCAATTCTTAACTATGTTTCTTATGTTGAACCTCAAGTAAAGCAAAAGGAGTAGAGCACCCAGCCGTGCAACCAATGATGTTTGTCTCCCCTGAAAATTTAGAAATGACAAAATGTTTAATTTTTCATATCTGATTTCAACCTGAATGAAGTAATCGAGACAGAGTTCTCAGGTTGTTGGGTGGGTAGGGTTGGTTTAAGATTACATCTTCAAGCTGTAGTGCCCTCCAGTTATAAACCACACGCACACACATAAACAGGCAGAGTGGCAGCTTTCATTGTGATATAGTTTGAACACTTTTTCATTAAACAAATACCATAAAGCACACGGACATAATTGTTAATTTGAACCCTGAATCATGTAAATCACTAATTTCCTAGCCAAAATCCAATGTTAGATCTTTAGTTACAGCTGGTAAATAGTAGATAACATCTGGATGAAATTGTGATTAGCAGTAAAATTGGATATCTTACACAACCAGCCACAAAATTGAAAAAAATTTGAAAAGTGAATATGACAACACACAATATCTCAATAATAGCTATATGGATCAAATTGGTAGTTTTTAAGAGGTAAAACAAACAAATATATTCAAATGGTGTATTATACAATTTGTGGCTAGAGTAGGATATTAAGACTTACTTTGGTGAATTGCAGATAACCGTATCCTGGAATAATATCCCCAGCACTGTTGATAAGGACAACAGACTTGACCAAAGTAGGCCAAAAACAAGCAATGAAAGATATAAAATAGCCTGGAGGCAAAAGACAAAAACTATTGAGAATTGGAGAGAAGCAACTCGATGATGAATTCTATTGATGAATCAATTTAACATAAAACACAAAGGTACTGCAAACAAAGTAAACAAGAAGCATACAAGACACGATCTTAACTGAGAAAATCCATCACCACAATATACAAGGTGCGTTAAAAGCTTTAAGGCAAACAGTGAAATTAGACATGCAAGTAGAAACTTGGAACATACCACCGATGGAGTTCCCTACAAGGTGCACTGGTTCACCCACAACTTCAATTATAAAATCTCTGAGCAATTCAGCCCACATAAGTTCAGTGTATACAACATTGGGCTTTTCTGACTTGCCAAATCCTAAAATTGTGATTCCCCAAACACGGTTTCCTCCTTCAGATATACCATGTATGTTGTCACGGTAATGCTCCAAAAATGCACCAAAGCCATGAACAAGGAGAATAGCAGGACCTTCATGACCAACAACTGTATACTGAAATATGAACAATCACTTTAGAAAAATGACGGGAATCAATAATCTAGTACTAGTTAAGTATTTCTACGTTCTACCGAATCAAATACATAAATCTCTTTGTTCAACAAGTTGAGAACTAAAGAATAAGCTGAAGTCAGCAGGATAGACCAATAAAATTGATTACTGATGTATTTGATCAGTTTTAAGCTGCAAACCTGTATTAAATAGCCATTCCATCGCCATATCCTAATAGAATATCTTCCTTCATCACTTATTTGACCTTTTAGAGCCATAAGCCAATACCACTGCCACAAAGTACAACTGAATCCTTCAATAGGCTTGCATAAAAGACAGAGGATATGGACAAAAAAAAAAAAAGAGAGGATTGAATAATATATACTAGAAAGCAGGAAACAAAAAGAAAGAGGGAGAGAGAGAAAAAATACAATTCATAACCAAACATATATGATTGTGGATCTAAAGCATCCAATAGCAAGCACCCAGTTACCTCCATTGAGCACACAGCATCAGCTGCTGCAGCAACAGTGGTTGTTGAATATCCAAAGGGTGATAGAAAACCAGCATTTCGTTCCTTCTCATATTTAATTGCTTCATAATACACTCTCCTTCTGGATATGATCCCGAGACAAAGGGCAGGACCGAAGAGTTTGAAAAATGAAGCCCCATCCCGACTTTCAGCATCTCGTAACCTCTCATGAACCCTGCTATGAAACCAAGCCAATAAAGCCAGTTATACTAAAAAAATTCATTTTGCAAAATCACAGTGCATAAAATTCAAAACTAATGGATACAGTGTTAAACGACCACAGCCAAGAATCTGACAGCATTTTTCTTATTTTCCAGCCACAGAATAACATATATTGAGAGAGAGATGTTGGATTGAAAACACTGTTTGCTTATCAAGTTTCAGATCAGTAAAAATGAAAGGTAAAAAGTATAAAGAATACAGCATTCATGTCAATTCAGTGTTTCTTTTTCTATATTGCATTGCATTCAATTCATCAGGATGATGTAATCGTCTTCCACAAGGTAAGCATTTGCCATTCCATTGTGACGAGGAAAAGATTATTTTTTAGAAAACTAAGCATGGACAGACTGCCACCATAAGATCATAAAAATCAAATAGATAAAAGAATATCAGAATATATATATTTAACTTAAGAAATCCTTTTTACCACATACTCTTGCCAGTCACCTCGAGCTGTTCCCTCCAAATATCTCAAATATGCAGCCAATGCATTCAGTATGCTATTTGTCCCACCTCCAACAACACCTTGCTTTTGTGTGACAAAAACAGATTTATCCACTCTTCTCCTCTGACTTTGATTGAAATTCAAGTTATCTAGATTTGTTTTCCTCAACTTCGACAGCTTCTTCTGCAATACAGTTTCAGTTGACATCATCTTGATTGAAGTCCAACTTTCTCTCAATTTAACAGAATTCTCATTCATAAATTTCTTCAACTCATCGAATGTGGGAAGAGAACCTGATTCATGGTTCAATCATCATTCTCCCTAATGTTCATCAAAATTGCATATCAAAAAATGTTTTTGAAAACAGAAACTTATTTCCATCTTTTCGAATAAAGAAAAAAAAATGGTAGATAGAACAAGCACTAGGTAAAGTTTCAATCAATTGGAAACTTACCCCAGTCCAAGTCTATTGCTGCACCGGGTAAGGTTGGTGGCAGAACAGGTGAAGTTAGGGGTAACTGAAGTTTTTTGAATTCATCATGTGATGCAGGAAGGTTCTTTGGATTCTGCAAAACATAGAGATACAATGATCATAGATGGTCATATAAACAGCAATGAAAGCAGGCAAAGATGATACCTTAATATTATGAAATGGAGTCTGCCACTGTATGATCTTCGGATTTCCATCTAAAAGTGGTGATCCTACCATGGTTTCTTCAACAATTCCCATTATCATGCGCAGGTGGTACTCAACCTCCTTTTCAGCAAATATATCAGTAACTTTCACCTATTCCAATAATCCCAGGTGATAAACTTAGATAATAAGCTGATGGGTTGTTGAGGATCAGAATAAGCAAATATAACAAGTAATAACCTTTTGTACAAGGCCTCTTATGACATTGTCCGCACTCCCAAACCTGATCATTAAATTTGATCCCTGGTTTTGTAGTGACTTCCTCAGATCTTCCAGTGCAAAAAGAACAAGTTCTAGCATTTCATCAGAATAACCTACAGAAATTGACAATGAAACAACTATAACTCACTTCCACTGGAAACATTAGGCATTAACAAGAGCATCTTATTTCCACACTATATCAAGACTACCCTCTAAGTTCATATCCATCTAGTGACAATTTATTGGCCATGTTAGTTGTAAGACAATCGTGTAATTAAAAAGTTTGTAGCAAGCGTGTATTAAACAAAATGAACAGTTTATATAGTTACATGTTCATGGTAATCATGTAACTAAATGGTGTTTGAAAAGGATGAAGTCCATAAAATTTTATGAAATTCATTTGTAATTTTACACCTATAATATTTATAATATATAACTTCGTTTATTTATACTTGTTATGTTAGGAACCTAATAAGAAATTTATTTATATTTTCACATTATTAGTTAAATGAAATTCATTATTAGCCCTGGTATCTGGTGTACAAATTATCCAAACAACATTGAACTCATTCGCAATTAAATTTTTAATTGAATAGACTTGACCTTCTTTCCTTTTTCTTTTTTTTTTTTCCTTTTTGTAGAATTCATCCATATAAATGAATTACTGGTTAATTAGGTTCCAAAAATAGCATTCAAATTTCATAGTATAGAAATGTTTAAACAAATACATTTAAAAGAAAAATCACAGTGAGCCAACAGGCAGAGCAGAAATTAACAACAATGAAGAGAAAGCATAAAGCTAGCAAGGAAGACTCACGAGAAAGAATCCGGTGATCGAAAACATAAAGAGGAACCAAGGAAGGATAATTAGATGCTTCAATAAGGCCAGGGTGATCATCGACTCGAAGATCCTGCTTAAACCAGAGAATCGCAGAGCCACCAGTGCGACGTCCGTTGTTTGTCGTTGCCGGTGTTTGAGAAGAGAGAGAGCCAGAGCATCGAATCCTTCGGGGAAAAGAGGCGGAGGAAAAGTTTGGAACATAGGCGACAGAAAGAAATCGCGGGAAGAAGAGAAGGGCCATGGGAGGGAGATTGAGAAGGATTATACGAGTTTGAGGTTTTCACAGGAATATAGTCCATGAAGAACAAGTGAAAAGAAAAAAGGATAGTGAGACAGTGTGGGGTTTTTAGAGCTGAGAGCAGCAAGTGTTTGTCATGGCTTCAGATAGAAAATCTGGAATTGTGGAGGAGAAAATTAGTGGACGACTATATTTATATTTATATAAATATAAAAATATAAAAATTATATTTTTATTAAATATAATTTTTTAAAATTTTTTTATAATTTCAAGATAAATAAAAAATAATTATATGAACTTTTATGGTAAAATTCATAATTTGCAAAAAATTGGACTGACATGGGTGAAGAAATATCTATTGAGTGGTTGGATCTCAATTTGATAATTTAAAATATATTAATACAGTAGTGCTTAATATTTTTTCTTTCTATTAGCGTTTGACATTATTATTAAATAATGAGTTTTAAAAATAAATTCTAAATTTATTTAGGAAGCCTGAGATTGAAATTATAATTAGTATTCAACAACTCAATTTTAATTTTAATATTTGATAGTGTTAAAAAATTAAAATTAAAATTTTATTCACAAATCCATAAAATTATACTATAATTAAAAAAATAATTTTATAAATTTATGTTCGATTCATAAAAATTATAATTTCATAATCGTCACTGCAACCTTCACCCCCACTATCACCCCAACCTTCACGTCCATTATCACTATCACCCTTATTCTCATCACCCTCATTTTCATCGCCATCGCCATTGCCATTGTTACCATTACCATTCCCACCAACGCTAATGATCTGTCATCATTGTAATTGATTGTTTATGTAACACCTCAGTTTAGCCTGAACCAAATCTATATAGAGATCTTCGGGGGGAGATTTTTAATTTCTTTATATTGTTATGTTAATATATATTTATGCATGAAATTGGTATTTATGCATGTCATTTGAATTAGTTCTAGGTATAGAAATGGTTTAGAGGCTGCTAGGACTTAATCGGCCAATTTTGAGTTTTTGATGAACTGGGGCAAAATGGTCATTTTACGCCCCATCG
>CANXYC010536663.1:0-32852 GCA_948193065.1 Aleurites moluccanus | reverse complement strand
AATTTAATAATATTATAATTTAAAAATCTAAAGAATATTCTGTAAATATTCTTTCAAAAAAATATAATTTAATATTCTATAAATAAATAATAAATTTTAACTAAATAAATATATATACATAATTTTAAATATAATAATTATATAATAATAATAATAATAAAATCTTAATTTAAATAATAACTAATAAAATTACTATATAATTTAAAATATTAAAATAATTAACTCAATAATTAATAAATAACTAATAATTTATAATTCATAATATTAAAATTTATACTTAAAAATCTAATTTTTTTTCTTTATATAATAATAAAATATTATACAATTGAAAAATATTTTTATATTCATTAAACATATTCAAATTACTATTATTCTTTTATTAAAATAATATTTTAAAATTAAAAAAAATTGGGTGTTATACCATGGTCCCTGTCAAGGTTTCTCTCTATTCTAACTCTTTCTCTACCTTCTCAACAACTTTAATTCTTATTCGGGTTTTTCTAGATATGCCACAAGATACCCTCCTCCGTTCTTTGGGGATTTTTGCTTAGTTCTTACTATATCTAATTAATGTTTTTCCTACTATTCTAATAAATAATCTAGCTTCTAAAGTTTTTCAAGTTGCTCATTCCTTTAGAAGAAGAGATGGAGATAATTTCAGTGGTAGTTTTTGAAGTATTGATTAATATACATTATGATCCTTAATCTTTAAAATGTAACACGAAAATTCTCAAACTTTCAACTTACTTTCACTGGTAGTCCTTAACTGCTCAAAATTATTGTTATTTCTATTTTAACCCCCAAAGTTCTTTTCATTCTTCAAAGAAATCTAAAAACCCCATTTTCTTTTTAACTTGGCTCTGATACCATTCAAACTTAGTCTGCTCTCTCTCTAATCAATCTGTTAAGAGACGAAATTATAGAGAGTTGTTCCTAAAGATCTTCAGAGAGTTGTTCTTTTATTTCTGATTTCTTTCAGCTTTTTATACTCGTGATAGCGAGAGCTGGCAATACAACCCAAAAGGCCTTTGTTTTCGAGGAAAAAATCCTCAAACTCACTTTGTCTAAGAGTTAACTCTTCGAAATTTTTAAACAATTTATCTATGGAATTATTTATAGAGTATAAACGATCTATAATAGAATTTAATAACCATATTACTGGATCCTTGCCTACACCATGATCTAGGTGATGACAATCGAGATAAGAGCAATCTAAAGAATTACTGGTCATCCAATAACCGTGCAAAAGCACCAAGCCTTTCTAGATAATGAAAATTATTAAATTCAAGTTATTGGTCTATAAATTTTTTAAGTTCAATGTCTTCTCTATTAAGCCTTTCAAGTCTTTCAATTCTTCCTATAGCAACAATTAATTCTCTTATTCTTTGTTCATATAAAGCAAATAAATGATTTTGTAGTCTGACTGACACTCAACTTTTCCCTCCTAGCATGAGTTAAAGATAGACATTTAATCTAATTTTTTATTAATAGATCGGTTGGAAGACATAAACGTTTAAACATAAATTTAAAACATTTATAATATAGATCGGGTCTACTAAGCTTCCGCAATAGCTTCAGCCCTCCTTCCAAGCTCGTCACCAACAATACCTTCAGAGATGTATGGAGGATATGGCTTACTGCCCTTCCTTGGCTAAGTCTTACAGTAATACTCCTGAATGTCAGAGTGTTTTGAAGGATGAAAGATATATAGAAGTAAAATTATCATATAGATAAAGACTTGAAAAAGATTAGTCTTAAAGAAACTCTGTATTTTATTTCGCTCCCCTTCTTCAATAAGCTAAAGAGGTATACATAGATTTTTTACAAATGAAACTGATGTCTATATTACTGTTTGCTAACTCAAAAGTTAAATAATTAACACAGTACGATAATTAAGATAAGTAGCTGAAATAGTATGCCAGCTTTATAAAACTACAAAAATAAATAGACAGCTGGTGCCTCTACTACTGTTTTCCAGCTGTATTCAGCATAATATTTAAATAAAGATGAGGACTGCTTTAATTTTATAGCTAATGAGTCAGTCCTTATCTAGAGATAAGTTCTTTTCATCGGGACCATAAATTTTAAAGCTACTTTGGCTAACAATGCTTTAATATCTGCAGCTACTTCTGAAAAATAATTCCTCATTTATCACGCTGAGGTTGATGTCAGGGATGACTTTTTTGTCACTCAATCTGTGAGTTTCTGACTGGGACGTCCATACTTTCTCTTAGTTTTGTATAATCCCTAACCATTTCTTCTACAACACGTTACTCTCTAAACTGAGCAACCTTCTTCCAGACCTTCATGATTTCAGTTTGGAAATCCAGACTTGGATCTAACTCCACTAGTCTCAAAAATAATTTTTGTACTTCTCATGCTTTAATCATGGATAATACTCTTGTAATGGGAGTATATTGGGACTAAATAGTAACAAATACTTTACCATTTCTGAGAAGAACATAATTACTTGCATAGATTGCCTTCTCCAGGCTAGTTTTGAAATTCTCAATTCTCACAACTTGGGTAATAATTTTGTTTTCTTTATATATGTTAAAATAAAAATTTAAGTTCTCATTATTAACCTTTTATGGGTCAACAAATTCCTTAGCCATAATATGACGGAGATTCTAAATTTGATAAGGATAATGAACAGTTTCATTCTCACCATAGTCCGTAATTGTGCTAATAATATAACTGGCAATTATTCTTGAGTCTAATCTCAAGAATTCTAAGGATTCCTGCATAATATTTGGAAGTGATTTACACAGATCATTATCATTTCTATTGATCTCAATAATTTCTATCAGTCCTGCATCTGTGTACCGGAGACTATCTTTCGCTAGATAATTTCTGTCAGTTCTGCATCTATGTAGCAGAGACTATCTTTCGTCATTTCTAAGGAAATTTTTATATTTAGATCTCCATATCCTTGCCAATGTATGTATAGGTGTAACATAGAATACTCTTTGAGAAAATGATCTATCGAGTCCACCTTCTTAATATTTCTGGTATAGGCCACTTCTGGCGAAATGTATGAACTCATTTCATCAAGAAGTTTATCCATTTCCATTACTAATTGAAGGAAATCTTCTTCATCCTTTTTTGCGGATTTCAAACTGTTTTTCTAAATATGAAATATATGAAACAACTTTATCTACAAAATGTTATAGTTGCTTGAAGTTTCTTTTGGCTAATCCTCATAGATCCTTCTTTTAAAATACCATAATCGTACTTTATAAAGTACCAGACATTTTCATTCTTGCAGATGTTTAAAATCTCAGGTTTATCTACCCTTATGATCTTCATGAATGTCATCAGATTCATTTTTTGATTCTTTCATTGTGATTTCCTTTGGAGATTGTTGGATTTTGAATTCAGTTATTCCAAAAATAATATCCCAATTTAATTCATCACAATCAGGATTTTCATCCTCAAAGCTTTTATCATTTTTATCCTCTTCACGAGTTTGGTTTGGAATCTGTGAAGATTCACTGGCCTTTCCACTAGCCTTGTGTTTGTGATCTGACACATCGCCATAGTTTTTACAACTCTCATCTTGTAAAGGAGTTTGATTTGGAACTTTTAAATGTTCACTGGCACGTTTGCAAGCCTGTTGATTTGGAATCGATAAATATTCATTGGAACTTTCATAAGCCTCTTGGTTTAGAACTTTAGATTCCTTGTCACTTCCACTGGCCTTTTGGTTTGGAACCATTGAAGGTTCACCGACACTTCCACCAGCATTCTTTAAGCAATCATGGCTACCCTCCTGTGAAGGAATTGAGCATTGCAGTCTTTCTATGGCGGCCAATTCACCTTCATCATTTTGATAAAGTTTTTCTCTGAATCTTTTTACCTGTTTAGGAGTAAGGCCAAGTTTTTTTGCTGCTTTTTCGTAAAAATCTTCAGGGACTCGCGCTTTTGGTGCTAGAGGATTTTTCTCTTTGTTATTTTGAATCAAGGATTTCTCCTTTGGCTTTTCGTTAGCCTTTTTTAGACTAACCAGTTCTTTCAAACTCGTTGGCTTCTTCTTAGGACACTCTGTAGAGATATGTCCTTGAGATTTACATATCCAGCACATAACATCTTTCGATGCTACAACTTTTCTTTTCATTCTTGAAGAACCAGAGCCATCGCTCTTGGAGTCTTTACTCCCTTTCTCAACTTTTTTTGTGTATTGTTTTCAAGTGTGACCCTCTTTTTTTATAAATTCAATATAACTTGTTTTTTGCGGCAGGGTCCATCTGCAAAATTAGATAATTCACGAGAAAGAGAATTAACTATTACATTTTTATCAGAAGGAATATATTCAATATCAAACCTGTAATAGCTAAACCATTCTTGCAATCTTAAAATTCTAGTTTGTCTAGCCTCTTTAAGATTCATATTCATAAATCCTTTTACATAGGTTAAATTTGTGCTAATTACGAACCTCTTAGAAACCAGGAAAATGTAAAAAGCTTTTATACTATTTTTTAACTGCTAAGTCTTCATTTTCATAGATTGGATAATTAATTTTGGATCCTTTAAAGTTTTCAAACTAATACTTATATATTTTTTCTGATTTTCTACCTTTGATTTTTAATACTACTCCCCAGGATTTTTCTAAAGCATCTGCCTCTAGGACTAGCTCATCTGCATCTAATGGTAAATTAAGACAAGACAAATTTTTTATTTTATCTTTTACCTGGATGATAGCTTGAGTGTCCTCGTTATCCCCAAACCAAGAAACTTTATCAGATGTTTTCTTAGATATTCTTCCTAGATCTTTGGAAAGATTTTTTACGAACTTTCTAGCATAGTTAGCAAGTCTGCATAATCTTTGTACTTACTTCCTATCTTCAAGTTCGTTAGGAAAGTTGATAAGTTTTTCAGAAATGTGGCTTTGTAGTTTAATTTTTCCTTTTTCAATTTCCATTCCTAAAAAAATTATATTTTCCTTAAACCATTCTATCTTTCTTTCAGATAAAATCATACATTCATATTTAAAGATATTGATCACTTGTTCAAGGCGACTAATATGTTTTTTTTTCATTATTATTAAAAACTAGCACATCGTCTATATAGACCACACAAAATTTTTCAATGCTTTAAAGGTATTGTTCATTTTGCGTTGAAACACGCCTGAAGTATTTTTTAGGTCGAATGACATTACCAACTATTCAAACATCCCTTGAGGTGCATTGAAAGTTGTAAGGGCTACAAAGTCTTCTTCCATCTTTACTTGCCAATAACCACTTTTTATATTAAATTTAAAAAAAATAGAAGGTTGTTTAAAACTTACCTTATCTATGACATCTCCTGTTGTAGGGATCTTATAACTATCATCCTTTATTGCTTTATTTACCTGACGATAGTCTATAATCATTTGTACTTTTCCTACACCTGCTCTGCATGGTTTATTACCATAAAGGTTGAATTAGAATGTGGGCTATTACTATCCCTAATCAATCCTTTTTCGTGTAATTCAGGAATCTGCTTGTCAAATTCCTCTATCATCTCATTGGTAAATGTTATATTTCTGGTTCTGATAATAGTGCTGAGATCTTTCAGCTTTAATTTAGTAGTTATGTCATTTAGCACCCATAACTTTAGCGGATCATTACTAAAATTATCAGTTAATTTTATAAGAAATTTATTCCACTTAGTTTCTTTTAGCTGGGGGCTATGTAATAGGTTTTTCTATCACTCATTATGCTTTAAAACACAATTCTTCGTACCAAAAGGTATCCTTTGACTCTTGGTCAAATAAATAATCTAGCCAAGTTTCACCACGCTGGGCTCGCACTCTAAATGCTTGTTCACATGGTATAGATCCACACAACTCTGATATTTTAATAGGATAAAAACCAAAATTTAATTTATTTTTTGGATTTATCAAAGATGTGATTTTTACACCTCCAATCGAGATGTAATCATTGTTCTGTACAAAGGGTCTATTTTTTTTTTTGCTCCTTTAGAAAAGTATTTCCTAAAATGATATTTGCATCTAGATTAGAAAATTCTAGGACCTTATCAATAGTGAACTTTTGTCCACTTATGATAACAGGAACTTGTTTTGCAAATTTTGTCACCAAGTTCGCTTCTCCACCTGCCATACGTAGTATCATAGGCTGGTTCAATGGTTTTCACCATTTATTAGGGAGTGCATTGGGTTTACCACTAGTTATTGTTGCACCTATGTCAACTAACGCATCCAAAGAGTAATCATAATAACCAAAAAATTTAAATGTTAAAGAGATGTATAAACTCAAACCTGATTCTTTTGTATTGAATATCTTTAATGATGCCATGGTATTAGGACATATCATTGTTCAAACTTCCTCGAAAGGAATTGACCGTTGCTGTGAATTTTTTTGTATTTCTTTTACAACCTTAGCAACTAGTGTTAGATGCTTAACCATCCTTGCATTTTTCCTAATTTCTTCATATTCATATACAGGTAAGCTTATAGTCTTGCATCCTACAATGGTTTTACCATCGGAAGATGATTGTGTATCTTCCTCCTGGACTAGTGTCTTAGGAACTTCTTCTCTAATTACTAATGAAGTGAAATTACTTTTATGTAATCGAGGGACATGATATGATCTCCTAGGAGGATCATAAATTTTAAGATTTCTCATAGGCTCATCTTGGTTTAAGGTGATATTTCTACTCCTTTTTGTAATTTGAGAGGACTTATTGACCTTGATGTCTCTGCTGGTTCTTGGAGAACCTAACTCTAGATCAGGATAACTCTAGAGGATTAATTTCTTTTATATGGAACTGCCTATAGTTATCTGAACCTTCATTGAATAACTCTGTGATTTTAGAGATATTTCTCACTTCAAGATCGGTTGTATTAATCAGTCTAAAAATTATCCTAGTGTGATATGCTAAATATTTAGCCTGAGAATTCATTCTATTCATATTCATGGATTTAATCCTTATTGATAAAGAATTACCCAAACACTTATCCTTTACTGACATCATATAGTTAGGATAAGTCTGTAACTAAACTGGACTATGTGCAAGGTTAGTCTGGACCTCTGATATTAGTTGGTCTTAGAATAAATTCCATATTTTATCTAACATAATTGCTATCACAAGACTATCGGCTGACAATTTGAACAGTGGTATTAATCCTACTTGGACAAGACCAATATGAATATATTGATATGTTCCCTTTGATTTAGTTACCAATTCTCTTATTTTTGGTAAATTGATCAAAGGTACGTCCAACATTTCTAGTTTTGTACTAGAAACCTGAGTCGTAGATTTTGACTAAGAGACATTTATTATGGACCTAAAACTGAATTTAGATTTATTGTAAATAGTATTGATCTCTACCTTTGGGAGTTTCCATTCTAGGCAGCTTTTGGACGGATCATCATATTGGAAAGATTCTTCCTGCACCAGAGAAGTATCTAAGGGGATCATTTCTTCATCTATGGGCCCTTCTACCATATTCATCATGAATAGCTGGGTTGTCCAAATATTAGATTCATCTATACCAGTTCTATATTCAGAAATTACTTTATAAGCAGAATCTATTTCAGAATCTATGTCAGAATATTCATCTTCTTCTATTGGCTCATAGACAAGATTCTCATATTCGAAGAAAATTTTTCTAAGATTTTATTTTCGCTTGTTCTTTTGTGGACAAACATCTGCTTTGTGATCTTTTGACCCACAAATCCAATAACAAGAGCAACTACTTAAAGGTTTCCCTTATGGGCACTTAGGGGCTCTACCATATTTTTTCTTAAAGACTTATATTCTGTCTTTATCTCTAAGGTTGATTCTTCTTCTAATAAATCTAAAAGATTTATTAAACCTCTTTTTGTTGCTTTTATCATTTTTCGATATTCTTCTTTTTCTATATCCTTTAAACCTCTTCTTTTTGGTATCACAAGAAGAATATCCTACTTCAGATCTTTTTCATATTCCTTTCTCATTTGTTGTAGTACATCCGTACCTACCAGGGATATATTCAATTTGAGAGCAACAACTCTTCTTCAAATAAGGAAGATGTTTTATATCTTATCTTACTTAAAATTCAGTACATGCCTTTCTCAAGGCATACCTAACTGCTTGTATCTTACCTCCTAAACTATCCACCACTTTTTCTTCATTTAGGAGGAGTTGATATGCATTTTTTGCTACCTCTAGCCATGGTTCTGGGATCTTGACAAAAAATAATGTTGATATGTAATTTTGTGCATTAAGATCAAGATTATAATAATACTTTTGGAATTCATATGCATAGTTGTCAAAATAACACATATCACATATCTATAGTTTCATCAATGCCATTAAAGATTGTTCTCTTTTTAATGACTTAGTTGAAATTGAAAAACCACAAAATTCTCTTTTCAGGGAATCAATGATGATATCTAGAACCTCATCTACAAGCACTGCTTTTATAATTTCATCTCTAATAGAGGTTTGAAATACTAGTTGATCCTAAAATTTTTGAGAATTGCCAACCATGGTAGCTTTGTAAAGTTTGTAAGTGGCCTCAGTTGAGTAGCTACCTACTCTAATTGTAAACCTGATCATGGTAATCCACTTAACTATTCTCTCAAATACATGCTTTTCACAATCTAAATTTAGAAAAGCTGTAGGGGTGATAACTGGCCTTAATGGATTATCCCTAGGTTAAAATTTTGGTTTTGTCCTATGGGGATAATTAGGCCTATATTCTGTCATCTTTGTTGCAAGAAACTCATTAAATGTTCTATCATCTAAATGTAAAGGAGTTTCTTTTACCAGATCTAGAGATTTTCTAAGATTTTCAGTTGCTTTGCTACTATCTTGGTTAGCAGCTCTTATGTCAGGGTCAACAATATAAGGAACTATTTTGTCTTTTCTTAATTGCAAAATTTCTTTTTTAGAAAGAGACTTTGAGGATCCGATATATTTTTTTCAAAATTCTTTCTCGCTCAATTGCGTCAAGCCTTTCATTCACCAATTTTCTTACTTCTTTTACTAAGACATTTCTTTGTTCTGGTGAATCGCCTACATTTCCTTTTGTATGCAACTGCTCAAAGAGGAGGCTCACTTCATTATGAATATTTTGAAATGAAGTCAATCCTGAAAGATTTGAGCTAACACTTTCTTCTCTATCTTCCTTCCCCATATTTATCTAGAATTACTAGCAATGAGTGTATTTGCAATTCTCTTTTGTCTTTCTAAAAATGTCACCCAACTGTCTAGATCTGGAGAATTTTCTCAAAAAGCAAGAAAAAATCAATCTTTCTGAAGTGCAATATTTTTCAAATTAAATAATCATTTTTAAGACTATTAATCCAGCTATAAGTTTTAGAAGTCACTAAAGGAGTATCTTGATTTTATAATGGTTAATTGACTAAATACAAGGTACTGTTCTTTTAGAAATTCGATTATATCAGATACACCATAATATTCATGGGCAATATTATTTTCTAAGGGAGCATTTTTATAAATAGAATCAATTATAATTATCTCGTCTCTATATTTAATTCTTTCACAAACCCAAAAATATTCCCACTGTATTAAGAGGTGTTATCTTCTTCCTGTAATCGAAAAGTGTTTTATTCCGTTATACATTCTTTCTAGGGACTAATGAATTCCCTTTAAAAATATTATCCATAAACTAATAAATTAAAATTTTTTGGACCTAAATGAAAAGATTTTTGAAAATTAGGGATTAAAATGTAATTAAATGTTAATTTATTTTTTGGAAAGAATTTTTATGTTTTAAAATTAAAGTATTTTTTGAAAAGAAGTTTTATGTTTTAAAAATTAAAGTTGAGAGATTTTACTATTATAAATTAAAATTAAATTTATTTTTTGGAAAAAACTTTTATGTTTTAAAATTAAAGTATTTTTTGGAAAGAAGTTTTATGTTTTAAAAATTAACATTGAAGGATTTTGCTATTGCTAATTAAAATTAAAAGAGTATAAAGTGTATTAAACTTAAGTTAAAGGACGATGAGTGGAACTAATCCAGAGAGATGTTCTAGTTATTTTATACACCAAAAATTGTAATTTTTCTATTATTTCAGAGATACTTATGAGAATTTAGTAATTTGTTTACAGTTATGAATACCTAATATTTTTCAATAATTTTGAAGGGTTGAAGAATAGATTTACTCAATAATATTTGTGAGGAGTTACAACGATTGAACCTTTTTAGTAGATTTATTATTTCATAGGTACTAATGAGAATTTGGTAATTTGCTTATGGTTAAGAATAGTATAATATTTTTAAATAATTTTAAAGAGTTAAAGAATAGATATACTCCATAATATTAGTGGTGAATTACAACGGCTTAATCTCTTTCGTAGATTTATTATTTATTACACTTCTTAAATTTAATTTATGTGACAATGAGGTCTGAAATTTTCTAAAAGTCAGATCTATTACTAATATTTGAAGCAAAAGATTTTAAAACCAACAAAGAGAAATAATCATTTATTGTATTTTTTTTCTTACTTTTATATATTTAATAATTTCTTTAGACAAATATTAATATCTGTTTGTTTCTATTTAATAATTTCTTTAGACAAATATTAATATCTGTTTGTTTCTCTTGAGTTTTTTTTACTCAGTTCCTCACTATGTGGTTTATAATTTTAATGAATGGATGATCATATTTAAAATAATAATAATAATAATAATAAATATTATTTATGATTTGCGCTTTAACAATAATGCTATCATATTAGTGAAACTATATTTTTATTTCTGTTGAGATAAATAAATATTGTTTATGATTTGAATTTGTATTTTATAAATTTTCTGTTATAAAATAATATTATTTTAATTCAAATTCTAATAAAATTTTATGTATTATTAAAACAAAATTTATTTATTAACATTCAAAATAATTTAATAACTTATATTTTTTTTATTAGTTTGTTAGTTTTAATTTAATTAGTTATTATATTATTATATATTTCATTTAATTTTAATTAAACAATATTTAATAACTTATAACTTGCTAATTCCAGAGTTAGGCTGAATTTAACTCTCTAATTTTACTGATTTCAATTTTATTAATATTCAATTTTCTTCTCTAAATATTAAAAAATAATTAGGCTATACTTGAAAATATTTAATTTATGAGAAAATGTGATAATATACTTAAATTAGATAACCCATTATTTAAAAAAAAAAAAAAAAAATCTTACTTCCTTTTTCAAACTCATGTATTTCAAAATTTGTTCTCATTTGAACCTATAAAACAATAATAATAAGGATTAAAGTTTTGAGTATATAAAAGGGAAAATTGATGTTAAAAGGAGAAAATTCTTACTTATATTATGAGTGATTTGTATATCTTTATTACATATACTCAGATTAATAAATTAAAAGATATTTAGATAACATAATTTGTATACTCATTTTTCTCTGATAAACAAATATTTAATTAATATAACATATAAGTTTTTTTAAATAAGTGTATATATTTAATTTATATAAGACTTTCTTAAAGGTTTAATAAATAATTTAAAAATATGATAATTAATTATTATTTTTCAAAAAAATAAGTTCATTATAAATGCTAATCTTTAGCCATCATACTAGGATAACCATTTACACTAGTGATAAAATTGATAATTATGATCTAAATTAGGCATTTTTCTATTTTTTTTTTCTCAATCTTTCACCTACCATAGTCTAATTCAAGTATTCTCTTAACCAACATCATAGACATCTGTCATTCATTATTTATTATGTTTGTTCTATTGGCAGGTAAACAAATTGTCTTCCTCATTGTCAATCCATTTATATATATATGTATATTTAAACTTTGACTAAATTCTCTTAAAATAGACATATTTACTGATAGATTATTATAATTAATCAAAACCAAAATCTTCACAACTTTTTCTCCTTGCCCACCATGGAAAAGCAGGAGGTAAGCATTCATATTTTTCTTAAAAGTTTAGAACAAATGAATTCCATTGTCATTCTCATGTTTCTTCTTTTTTTTCCTCAATTGCGTTTAAAGAAAAAGCTTTTCATTTCCATTTTAAATTAAAGTAAAAAAATATTAAAAAAAATAAAAATAATTCCATTGATTTGCCAACTAAAAAGTTTTCATCAGTTTTTAAGTCATCTATAAGCATGTAATGGTTATATAAAGAAAATATAGCACAAGAAATGAAATAACTCATTTGATTCAAAACCTCAAAAATAAATTTCGTTTTTAAGCATTGACTTTCTTGCCTTGTCTTGTTTTTCATCTTAAACTTCTCAAGTTTAAATTATATAATCGTCTATAGGTGAATGCCAAGTCTTGTAAGAATTTATATTACCTAAAATTATTGAAAACTATTTCAATATCATTAAATAAAAAACAAAAACTCATCAGATGTAAAAATTGGCATTTCATGACTATGAATCTATCTTCCTTTGACACATTAATATTGATCATCCATTCAAAGTTATCTTTCCATAGCCACTAGGCCAAAAACTTAATGATCGAGTTGAAAACTCTTCTCTCGATTACCAGAACTTAAAAAATTAGGAATCTTTGAACTTGTAATTTGGTTAATATGCGTTGATGACCAAGGAGATATTAACTAAAAACAAACATTTGAATAGCAAGTCATTGGCTTACTAAGCTTCTAAGGTTTCTCAAATAATTTCTCTGTTTCATAGAAGAATGGCGGCATGTCTGTTCCTCAATTCGGAGCATGGGACCAAAAATCACAAGGAGCTACAGACTATTCCGTGGTTTTTCAACGAGCTAGGGCAAATAAGAAGCAGCAAAAAACAGATATCAAGCATCACAATCTTGGAAATGAAAGAGAGTTGATAGCTCCTACTCAACAAGATGATTCAATCCTGGTGAGTTTCTAGTTTTTCGGCATAACTTGTTATTTATTAGGTTTTCATGCAAACTTTGAACAAAGAAAATACTTTGCTCAATTAAACACCTAAAATACTTCCTTGCTCGTTACCATATTCACCTTGTAATGATTCATATACCCTTCGGTCAATGCATGTGGATCATTACATGGTAGAGTATGTTGTCGAGAGGAAAGCAAGCTATATAAAGTCTGGTTTAGAACAGATAAAAAAAACTCAAGGGAAAATGCAGAGGATAAACAGAAAAAAAAAAAAAAAAAAAAAAAAGTAAATGTATCTCAACAGAAAATTACATTCTGCTTTTTATTGTCATGCAGAGGAAAAAGAAGATCTTGACCTACATTAACTGCTGCATTAAGCCTTGATTTCCTGTGAATTTCAAGCCACTGCCTACTAGAGTACTAATTATTAGAAACAATATTTAGGCAGTAAATTTAAAGATGAGATACGTTCATCAATGGATATATCATCTGGGAACTTCTGTAATCTTTTCTTGTGCTAATATACATTTATATCCATTACTACATAGTACAACAATTATCGTGTCACGTCTACTCTTTTATTGGAAAAGCAAAAATGAAAATGTTAAAACTGATTAAATTCAGTGAATTTATCTACTAACATACGTAATATTTTGCACAGAGGTATCATTTATAGTTTTACCCATGTTCCTGGGCTTAAGTTGTAGATTTTAAACGATTTACTGGAGCATTGAGAGAAGAAAGGTAAGAAGCATCTGTCTTGTCAATTCCACTGAACAGATAACTGAAGTGACGCATTTCTATGTACTTGCCAGAACCAGGAGAGACCTTCAGTTCATCATTTTCCCAAACAATTCTTCCTCCAGCAATCGTTACCTCAACCTTTCCCTGAGGAAAAAGAGTTTGATCGTTCAAAAAAGAGCATAGAATGACCAGATTTAGGGGCTGTTTGATTGGCCAATTAAACATCCCTAATTGCCGATTGTCAATATGCGCGTTGTCAATTGGAAAAATTTGTATTGTTTAGTTGGTTAACTAAAAATTCCAATTATGACAAAATTTCTCTTCAATCGGCAAATCTCATAAGCAGTTATAAGCTGCTGCTTTTTAGCGATTGACAATTTGTCAATCGCATTTTTACACCAATCGCATATTTAGTAATTGCTCTACCAAACACCCCCTTAGATTGTTAACGCAAAACACACACACACAGTAGAAGGGATGCACCAGCATTTACGCTCAAACAAAAAGGCCAGGCATACAAGAGCTCAAATCCTGCAGCTATGGGATTTTGCATTGAATGCCAAATTTAAATTCTTTTTCGTTTTATTGGTAAGAGGAATTTCACTATGTTTGGTATTTACATAGTCCAACTAACAAGTTAAAGTGCAAGTTTAAAGGTGAGCAAGAAAATGAACCATATAGAATGAATAATAATAACCATGCAAATTTTGAAGCTATTAGCCCTAAAAATAACTAGTATCTCTGGGTTCCAGGCTCTTAAATGAGAGTGTTCCCTTTCTTGCTGAACCTTTTTTCTTTTCTTTTTTTTTTTTGAATCTCATAAACTGTCCTTATTTCTTATGTCTTGTGTTTGGTAGCCTAATTTAGGGCAAACTCTGGAAGTAAAATATTGAATATACCAGACCATGTATAGTTGCAAAAATTGAAAATATGTACAAGGGGACACCAGCATACTTGGCTAGAAGCTTCAGAAGAACAATAAGCAGCAATCAAGGGCCATAAGGGATAGCAATGCTTTAATTAGATTTATTGGAGTCAAAACAACACAAGCCCTACTCATGAAATTGATAACAATACTTTTAATTTCATAACTACTAGATAACAATTAAAAAAAGAAAATTACCTTCCCAATGAAAACTATTAGACTGTAATGAAAAAATAGAATTACCTTCCCTCTCCAACCTTCATAGACATTTGTATCTGTTCGGGAGTGGTGAGACCTTGCACTAATTTCAAAGCTTGATTTTGGGTTGAGTATAATTATATGCGCATCTGATCCAGCAAGAATTGCTCCTTTTCTTGGATATATATTGAAGATCCTAGCACTGGAAATTTATTAGGAATTAAAATAGTTTTACATACTTCAAGAAACCTTATTAAATTGTAAAATTTGTAACCCACGCATTTTCCCTTTTTATCTCTTAATAACAAATTCACAGAGAGACTAACATACCATTCAGTGCTCGTTATCCGGACATAATCAGTGACAGAAATTTGGCCAGTTTCCTGAAAGACAAGGAGAATTTGAAAGGGAGATGAATTTATAGTCCATGAGAAGTATTAACAAGAGGCCGTAATAGCTTACCACCATTGTTTCCCAAACCAGATGCATCCTCTCCTCAATTCCTAAATTCCCGGTTGCCAGATTAAAAAAAAAAAAAAAAAAAAACACGTGAATTGAGGTCATATAATGAGGGCATATATCTACTTGGGCAATAACAGGACCATTTTTCTACTACCATTGACACCATTTGGGATTTTACGGAAATCATCAATCCCAATGGCTTTCTGTTTAGAATTATATGCACAATGATCAGTTCCTACAAGCTGCACAACATAAAAACTATCATGAGAAACAAATTATGAGATCTGTTAAACAAAGATGCGAACAAGGATGCCTTGGGCAATCAGAAGACATCTAATGTTGACAAAGCTATGACTTGTATCTCATCAAACTTGTCTACTGTATTTAAAATTTTGGATGGTAGTATAACGAAATGATATGTTCTTTTGGGTGAAGCAAAAGGTATAGCGGAAAGCATGTATATACATAACAAAAAGGGACAAACCTGAAGAACTCCACTTGAAAGGGCAGCTTGTAGGGCCTTGTCATGTCCCGATGACCTAATGGGGGGACTCATCACGTACCTGAAACATTAGAATATCTAAATGCTTGCTTTACAGAATAAACTGACTAAACTAAATTTTAAGAAATAAAACTAATTGGTGAATGAAGTGCTGGCTCTTGCTTTGATGCAGTAGTAAAGTCTGGATCCCAAAGCTTAGAATCATCAAGAACTAAACCAGAAACAACCAGCTCTCCAATAACCCTCTGTCCTGCCGTTCAAAGAAGGTGATCATGCTTTCATGTATCAATATAGCAACAAGAGGTAGTGGAAATATAACTTGATACCTACATATCTAAGCATAATTGAAAAACTTGAAGATTCCACAAAATGAAATGAATAATCATGCATTGGAAGAAATGCCGTTTATCTTGTATGCTTGGAGGGATTCATTCAACATTCCCTTTTAACAATTAAGCTCCAATTTTTAGGTGGAAAACATTTTCCTAAAACACACCTTCTATACTTTTGGCATTTGGCATTTGAGTCGTTTAGAAAAATAGGAGAGTAAAACATGTTTCTTGATCAAAGATAAAATTAAGCCCTTTTCAAGAAAATGGTTTCCCATTTCATAAAGAAACATTTTCCGAATTGTGAAAAACACATTAAAAAGAAAGGAATTATTATCATCCTAATTGGTCAAGATATGAGATTAGGTGAATTCCACATTAAAAGTATGAGATTTCAATATGGGTTTTATATAAATTTTGGACTCTCTAATCCCTTGAACTAGCTTTTGAGATGTGTTTCTCCCAACATTCATAACAATTGGTATCAGAGCAGATCCAAACGCGCGGACAGTCCGAGACTCAGAGAGGGATATTCTGCAAGTCAGATTAAAATTACTGATAGTTTTGAGAAAAAATAATTCAAGTTTAGGCCAGTGTCGGTAGGAGTAAGAGCCCCCAAGAACGTCCGACATTCAACTGCGGGAAAATGCTACGATCCTAGTTGGCCAAGTTATGAAACTAGATGAATTACATATTGAAAATATGAGATTTTAATGTGGGGTTTATATGAATTTTGGCCTCGTCAACTTCTTAAACTAGCTTTTGGGGTGTGGTTTTTCTAAAATTCATAATAGAAACTTATAAGGAAACCACATTAATACTGTTACAAAATGAATAGCCTATTAGCTTATTTTAAACTAGCTTTTGGGACGTGGTTCTTCTAGAATTCATAATAGAAACTTATAAGGAAACCACATTAATACTGTTACAAAATGTATAGCCTTTAGGCTTATTTAGAGGCTTAATTAGAGGAATTCTCGATTAGTATACCTTCTATATATATCATTCTCAATTTGTATATATGTGTAGTTTTGTACATATCATATATCAATAAAACATATTTCTTCTCTCTGATTCGTATAAGAGCCTGTAAACCTTTTTTGTTAGAATTTTTTATCTTTTTCTGCATTTCATTTCTGCCCACAGTGAGTAGAGTTTGAAGTTTTCTTTGGGTCATCCTTTTTGAGTGACCATTTACTCTCACCGCCAGTATAGACTATAGCATCGCCTACCGATCGGCGCTTCCTTGAAGTTTGTTCTCCAAAAGCTTGGCACAAGAGCTTCACGTGCCACCTATCTAACGGAAATTAGCTCTGCTATTACGTGAAGTACCAATATTTAACAGATAAATTTTTATGCAGGTACATCGGCCTTAACGGCCATTACATAACGGTAATGGTCGTTAAGGCCGTTAAAAAGGTTAGATAATGTTAACATGGGACTAAAGAAATTTTAGCTTTTTTTGAGGAAAAAAGACATGGGCTGCTGTGATTTAGGAAATTTCAGCTTTTTTGAACAAAGAAGACATGGGTTGTGCCTTTAAAGTTGTGTTGTCAATCTTCAATTGATTGGAAAAAACGTGGAAGAGGCAGATACAATAATAACTCGATATTATTATTTATATTCTTTATCTTTTTAAAATAAAATAAAAAATTAATTATTTATCTCCTTAAAATTAAAAAGAATTAATTATTTTCTCTCTTTAAAATAATTCCTCTCTTTAAAATTAAACACAAAAATAATTAATTTATCTCCTTAAAATTAAATACGATCAAGCATCAAATAACAAAATTAAATACAAGATATATTTATCTCTTTTTTCTTTAAAATTAAAAAAAATTAATTATTTTACCGCTTTAAAATTAATTTATCTCTTTAAAATTAAACATAAAAAGAATTAATTTATCTCTTTAAAATTAAATACGATCAAGGATCAACTAATTAAATTAAGTACAAGAGATGCCACTTATATTTCAAAATAATTGAGTATTTTTCATATTACAAAACACAATACTTGTTAGTTCCACCAATAACAAATTTCATTATGGAAGAGTGTCCATAACACATAATGTTTCAGTCTTTTTTATCATTCGATGTAAAAGTATAATGTAAGTAATTGATGTATTAAAAATATATGATAAAAATTATATGTACTTTTATTTAAGTTTTTTTTGGAATATTATTAATTTTATTATATTTATGTTAATACTTCTAATGAATAATTAAATTATTAACAAATTTCCTTGTGACAAATATGAATTATTGATATTATAGTTTATTGTGATAAAAATAAGTTTCTCACATCAATAAAAAAAAATATGGTGACAAACAATTAGTGATGATATTACATATTTCATAAAATTACATTTATAAAAAATATATTTTAATCGCTATTAAAATTTTATGATAAAATTTGATACATGTTGAGTATTTATTTATGAAATATTATGCTTATTAATTAACTATAATTATTAGATTTAGTAGTTTGAGTCAAAAATATTCATTTTGCAATTTTTTCGAAAAAATTATATAGCGCTTGACCGTTATCGTTATGTTATGACCGCGACGATCCCGTAACATTAGTAAGATGCTTTCCAAAAAGATCAAATATATATGATGCAGATTGATTATTGTCCTGTGAATCAATGAGTGCCATTAGCTTTTGAATCTGGCCTTGTGAGAGATTAAATTGAGATAAATGATATGTATTAACTGTTTCTTCATGATCCAGATTCTGATGTACAGAGGATGGTGTTGTGATCATATTCTTTGTTTTACTAAACTTGTAATTAGGAGGAAAGTCTATAATTCTGTAGCATTGTTTCTTTTCATGACCATTCTTGCCACAATGTGAACAAATTAAATCTGATATGCATTGCTTTTTAATATGACCATGCCTTCCACAATGAGAACAAACCATATTTGCTCTTCCTATCCTAATTGCCATGATAGTTGCTTCATTGAATGATTGCGACTGCAAGTTAATTGATCTTTTTCTCCTCCCTTAAAACCATATTATAGGTTTGATCAAGAGTTGGAAATTGCCTCATGAGTATGATTTGTGATCTGAGTGCAGAGAATTGAGTCCATTTAAGAACTTAAAAACATAGTCCTTTTGTTGGCGATCTGCAAAAACTTGAAAGCAAGCTCTGTTACATGTTCCACATGAACAATGGGGAAGAGACCTGAAATTCCTTAATTCCTCCCATATTCCATTTAATTCAGTGAAGTAATTGTCTACAGATTTGGTTCCTTGTGTAATTGAACTCAAGAGATGTTGAAGATGACAAATCCTTGAGTCATCTGGCTGTGCAAATCTTTGATTAAGTTTGTCCCAAATTTGACTTGCCTCCTCCATGTAGAACACTATTGATGTAATAGGTGAAGATATCGATCTCAACAACCAAGCAACTGAGAGATTGTTGCATCGCATCCAAGCCAAGTAGGATGGACTATCTGGTGCTAGCTTTGGAATACTTCCATCGAGAAAACCCTACTTGTTTCTAATTGAAACAGCAAGAAGAAATGATATTCTCCATGAAGCAAAATTCAAGGAAGTGAGTTCAGGTGATACAATGACTGCACTGTAATTATCAGTATGTTGGAGAAAGTAAGGAGATGAAAGATCTTCGAGCGGATTATTGTTTGTGTTGTTTTGATTTGTGGTTGAAGATGATCTGCCATTTTGATTCAGAAATTTAGGTTTTGAATAGAGAAGAAGATGAAGGAAGATGATTCTAGATTTAGATTGATATTTCTAAAGAGAAGAACAGAAGTGAATGATGAATCCCTAGGATAATTTCTGATGCTTTGATACCATATTATAAAAGAGAGATTTGAGAATAAAAAAATGAATTATTGATTGATTAAGTTATGAACTTTACAGTAGTTAATCTTTATATACAAAAGCTAAAGCAATTAGCTGATGGACAAATTACAGCTAGCATTTTACACGTGCTCTATATACAAAAAACATAATCAGTTACACTAACAATCACCTAAACAAACTTCTAACTAAGCTCCTAACTAACCAGCTGACGTAGAGCTCCACTCTCTTCTTTTGCATTCTCTGCTTCACAAAGATATAAAGCTAGATTGATAGTAAAAGGTTTTACTCAGACTTATGGAATAGACTACCAAAAGACTTTCTCGCCTGTTGCAAAAATGAATATCATCAGTCTTGTTGTCATGTGCAGCTAACCTTAATTGAGATCTACATCAATTTGATGCTAAAAATGCTTTTTTACATGGAGAATGAGAAGAAGAGGTGTATATGGAAATATCTCCAGGCTTTAATAATGAGAAGACAAGAAGAACAGTATGCAAATTGAAGAAAACATTATATGAGCTAAAACAATCTCCTAGGGCATGATTTGATAGATTCAGTAAGGCCATGATTTCATTTGGGTATTCCCAAGTGATGTTGATAATAACTTGTTTATTAAGCACTCTAATGGGAGGCTCCTGATAATTGTCTATGTGGATAATATGGTTGTAATTGGAAATGATAAAGAGAAAATTGCTTGTCTGAAGAAGTTATTGGCTAAAGAATTTGAAATTAAAGATTTGGGAAAGTTGTGATATTTCCTTGGAATAAAAATTGCTAGATCAGAGAGAGGGATCTTAATTTCTCAAAGAAAGTATATCTTGGATCACCTAGAAGAAATTGGTATGTGGAGTGTAAGTCTGCAGATTCTCCTATTAAAGCTAATCATAAATTATAAACTGACTTGGATGATCCAGTAGAATTAGGAAGATACCAGAAATTAGTAGGAAAATTGATTTATCTTTCACATACTATACCTGATACAACCTATACTTTAAATGTGGTTAGTCAATATATGCATGATCCTCGTCGTTCTCATCTTGAAGCAGTTTTCGTATCTTAAGATACCTGAAGACTAAACTAGGGAAAGGATTGCTATTCTCTAAGCATGGCCACCTAAAGTTGGAAGCATATACATACGTTGATTGGGCTGGGTCCCCTGATAATAGAAAATTAATATCTGGTTATTATACTTTTGTGGGTAGAAGCCTAGTAACTTGGAGAAGTAAGAAATAAAATGTAGTGGTTCCATCGAGTGCTGAAGCAAAATATTAAGCAATGGCTCATGGTGTTTTTGAGTTACTTTGGCTAAGGAAGATTATGGAGGAATTGCAACTGAGAGAGAAAAAATATTTTTCCTTATTCAGCGATAACAAGGTTGCTATTGGGATTACTCACAATCTAGTTCAGCATGATTGGACGAAATATATTGAGATTGTTCGATACTTCATAAAGGAAAAAGTTATGTAAGGCATGCTGAAACTCACTCATGTAACATCAGACAATCAAATTGCCGATATGCTCACTAAATGACAAAATGACAAACAATTCCACAAGTTATTTTTCAAGTTGGGCATATGCAATATCTATGTACCAACTTGAGGAGGAGTATTGACTTGTAAATATCTTCACAAATCTCCTAGCTTGATTATAAAAGAATGTTTTTTCTTTCCTTGTTCTTTCTTTCCTGTTTTAGAAGTGTAATTTGTGTATAAATAAGACCTTGTATAGATGATCAAATGTCAAATGAAACACAGAGCTTATTTCTCTGTTCTCAATAGTTACCATTCTAGAACATATTCATTTTTTCCCACTTCTTCTGCTTCTTCCAATAAAGGGGAGGATAATGAGCTATTAATTTATAAGGTCACATGTCATTCTTTTACTACTACTCCAACATCTGATGCTACCTAATCACCACCATTGTCGCCGCCACCACCTCCGATTCGTTATGTCTGTTCCCGATGACGAGACCCTCCTGATACATGTTTGGCACTTATATCTTCTTCGACATCAAATCCAATAACTAGTGACCTTGATCTACAAGTTTCCCTTTGCAAAAGTAAACGTTAACGTACTTATCTTATTTCATCTTTTGTTTCTTATAATCACTTGTCCTCTTCTTCTTATTCTTTTGTTGCCTCCTTTAATTCTATAACTATTCCAAAATCTATTCATTAAGCCCTGTTCCATCCTAGCTAGCGCGATGTTATAATAAAGGAGATGAATGTCTTAGATGCTAATGATACTTGGGATTTAGTAAACTTACCTGCAAGAAAGAAGGTTGTTGGAAGTAAATGGGAGTTTGTAGTCAAACTCAATTCTGATGACTCAGTGGCTCGCCTTAAAGCCCGTTTGGTGGCTAAAGGCTATGCTCAGACTTATGGTGTAGATTACTCTTACACTTTTTCTCCTGTTGCTAAATTGACCTTTATTCTTTTTATTCATTTCTATCTTCATTTCTATCGCAGCTAATCATGATTGGCCTTTATATTAATTGGACATAAAAAATGCATTTTTACATGGTGATCTCCAGGGAAAAGTTTATATGGAGCAACTACTTTGATTTGTTGCTAAGGGAAAGTGTGGGAAAGTTTGTCATCTTCGTAAGTCTCTATATGATTTGAAACAAAGTCCCAGTGCTTGGTTTAGAAAGTTTAGTTAGGAAGTTAAAAAGTTTGGGATGAAAAGAGTAAGTTTGATCACTCAGTTTTCTATAAACAATCTATATCTGGAATTATTCTCCTCGTTCCATACATGGATGGCATTGTCATACTGAAAGTGATACTATAGGAGTTTTATCTCTAAAATCATTTCTTCACAGTCAGTTTCACATAAAAGATTTAGTAGTGCTAAAGTATTTCTTGAGGGTTGATGTGACAAGTAAGAAAGACATATTCTTATCTCAAAGGAAATATGTGCTTGACTCATTAACTGAGACTAGAAAATTAGGGGCAAAACCATGCAATACTCCAATGCTTCCTAATTTGCAACTCATAAAAGATGAAGATTTATTTGTAGATCCTGAGAAGTATAGAAGACTGGTTAGAAAATTGATCTATGTTACAGTAACTCATCTTGATATTACATACTTTGTCATTATTGTAAGTCAATTCATGTCTTCCCCAACAGTTCATCATTGGGCAGCTTTAGAGCATATTTTGTGTTACTTAAAAGGAGCTCCTGGACGAGGGATATTGTATAAAAATCAGGGACATACTCACATAAAGTGTTTCTCAGATGCAAATTGGGCAAGTTCCAAGATTGACTGAAGATCTACTATTAGCTACTGTGTTTTTGTTGGAGAAAATTTAATTTCATAGAAAAATAAGAAGCAAAATATCGTATCCCAATCTAGTGCAGAGTCAGAATATAGACCTATGACACAATCTGTGTGCGTGGATATATCAACTTCTAACCGAAGTTGGTCTTGAAACTCCAATGCCAGCAAAGTTGTGATGTAACAATCAAATTGTCGTATATATTGCCTCTAATCCTATATTTCATGAACGAAATAAATAAATTGAGATTAACTATCATCTCATTCGAGAAAGAAAATAGCAAAATTTCATCTCTATAGGACATGTGAAAACTGAAGAACAACTAGGAGATATTTTCATAATGGGGCTCAGATTGATTATATTTGTAATAAGCTGGGCATAATTAATATCTATACTCCAGCTTGAGGAGATGTGTTACAAAATGTACAGCATGTAGGCTTAGTTAGAGATTTAATTAGAGGGATTCTCAATTAGTATACCTTCCATATATATCATTCTCAATCTGTATATATGTGTAGTTTTACACCGGTCATATATCAATCAAACATATTTTTTCTCTCTGATTACAAATACATACTCATTAGTTTACTGAACATTGTTGGTTATCCTTGTTCATCAGTGATCACCATCAATTGCTGACAACCACTACAGTTTACAACTTCTTTTTCCATTTTCTTTTTCTTAAATTTGATAATAAATATGATATATGATTGTTTTTTATAGGTTCAAACCATGGTTACCAAATTTGTGGTACAATGACGCACAGAGGAAAAGATCTGGTGCGTGAGGGTATACTTCTTTGGGTCATTATTTTGGAATGAAATTTGTTTAAAAATTTTATTTGGGAAGCTCCAGTTTGGATTTGTGCAGAGAGTTGAAATATGTCTAAAATAATATATAAAATATTATAAATTTATATATTAAAAGATCTACGAATAGAGATGCACGTCCCAGATCACAATACCGCAGGGATTCCACGAATTAGGTAACCATGGTTCAAACATTTTCATATCTTATAAGTTGAAAGAAAATTAATACTTTCCCATGTACTCAAAATGTCAAAAAATGAACTTCCAGTTGATTTTTAGTATTGCAACAAAGCAACAAAAATAAGTTAATTTCTCAAAAAATATTTTTCCCTATAGAAAATATTCTCCACACTCAAATCATTTTCTATAAAACCAATGGAGCCTTAGTTTTGGGCAAATAAATCTCAATTCATCAATAGCCCATTGTTTTTCAATAAGCCCTATTTAACTAGCCTATAAAGGAAACAAACTATAGAAAACACTATAATTTCTAGCTTGATGGCATGCAACTCTTCAAAACTTGATATTCTAGCAATTTGTTTTTTTAAAAAAAAAAACCATAGAATTGAAAGTAGACAATGAAAATGTCATAATTATCGTTATTACAAGGGAAACAACTAACATCTCGTTAAGAATAGTTACACTCCATTATGTAACTAAAATGCTAACAAGCATATTGTAGTGAAGTGAGACATGTTTGGTGCACCAAAATATGATTAGATAAATCCTATCCTATGGGTTATACTCAGATGATTCCAACAAGCCCTTGAAGTTTCATTAGTCTCTCACAATCATGACTAAGGGTGGCAATTCAAGTTGACGACTTGTGTTCATATCATATCAAAATTATTCGAGTCTAGAAGAAGGTGAAACAATTGTCATTCATTTTACAAATTCAACATTAACAGAATACACACAAGAACATGTTTAACTTGTTAACTCACATCACAATTCATCCAGTGATTAAACACCTAGTATAAATTTAACCATGGCATTCTTCAAAAGTTATATTAAACAACTGAATACACATCAAAAGTTATATAAATTTATACCGACTTATGTTCATATTATATTTTTTACTTCTAGTTTTTTGTTGTTGCCTAAAATGATAAATTTAACCATGGCATTCTTCAAAAGTTATATTAAACAACTGAATATACACATATAAATTAGTATACATAGAGGTTTAAATTTATATTATATATAGCCGTCCAAAATCATGCTAGGTTCATCTTTGCATGCCTTGTCCTACAATGTCATTCTTATCTATCACTACTGTGATATTAGGGAGATGGGAACCAAATTGCCCTTAAAATTTCAAGGTTTAGTTGACTCCAAAGTTCGAAGTGCTGCAGGAAAAGCATAAGGACTATTGCATCATCTAAGTTGCATTATGTCTTGTATAAAAAATATCAGAATATATCCCATGACATTCCACAATTGGTATGCCCTTATTTTTCCACCCTAGTGTAAGCTATGGTTAATTCTTCCAAACAATATAAACATCATCTTAGACAGCATTTGACATACTATGGCATTTTAACACTTTTAATAACTGCGTATCCAAGAAAATCAAGAAATATGTGGGTCTATCATATCACTTTTAAATATTTCTTTGACTCCTATATGAAACGTTGTCATATGACAATGTGATTATGTAACTTCTTGAAAGGGAAACTTTCTTGTGCATGGTTCCTCAACTTGGTTCAAATGTTATCCCTGCTTGTAACTTACTACCACAATTAATTCAAACCAACTCAAGAAAACAAAATTCAATACGTCAAAGTATTCAAACCTGACTTTCGAGCTTTAGCTACTTCTTCCATTGCATCAATGCTCATCACATGAACTACATAGAGAGGAGTGTTCATAAAACTTGCTAACCGAATTGCACGAGCAGTTGCCTCCCCTTCCAGCTGCAACATCAAACTACAGTCTAAGACATACATGAAAGCTAAATATGCTTGAAATAATCATTGAGAGGAAAAACATAGAACCAAGATACATTTTTGCTTTTAAAAGAGTGGCAGACTGTGTTATATGGTAGAACTCCAGCTAGAAATTTATAAATTGCTAAACTATGTTAATCATTCATCACTAAACAATTTATTCTTAAAGAACAATGTGTTTCTACAATGTGTCCAATAGAAACAACTAGATCAAATCCAAGTCGTCCTTCCTAGTGCTTAAATTGACAAAACCATTCCTTTGAAATAAGATTGATTATTTCATAAACTACAGGGGATATCTTGAAGTACGATTCTAAGAACAACTTGAGATAAATGAAGAGGCCTTCATACTATATAGTTGCAAGCGTAGCTAACTTTATGCAAAATCAATATGGGATTACCCCCACCACCCCCTCTCTCCCTTCTCCCCACCACATAACAAGCACAACAAGACCAAGTGAAAGTAACCAACAATAACAGAACAACACCACAAGTGCACTTAGCACATGAGATAACAACAACAAAACTCTATGCTAAAATATAGGCTCTAATACTTAGCACATAACCATTATAGGACTATCATAGTGAGACAAATGTAGCGTGCAAATATAATATTATGGCGTTTGCTTAATACTTGAATTCTCTCATGTCGGACAGCATTGTGCACACCTACTGGTACTGCTGCATAATCATCAACTTCGACAGGATATTTCTTCCCCATATAAATCAAATGCTATAAGCAAAAAAGGGCCCTAACATATGTAAACATGGTTCTATACAATTTGCAAGGAAAATTAACATTCATAAAAAAGAGAACAACTCATTTGGTATCACAATTATGGACTACATTGGTCTATTTAGAAGGGAGCTATATAGCAGTTACTGTCACTGTAGAAATCCAAAGAACTTTCAACAGTTCCAAGATGTTCAAATGTTAATAATGAGGATAATAATACATATAAATGCACTAAGAGAAGTAAATCCAGAAAGCAACCTAAGTTCAAAAGGCTGGAGAATATATTGAAGTTTACCACTGGAGGCCTTGAAAGAGCATGCCCCTCTGGACCAGTAATACCCAGTTCTATCATTCTTTTTTGCCCTTCAAATACAGCATCTCCATTTTCTGCATGGACCATAGCTAAGGCACCAAGAGACTTACATTTGCTTCAACCCTTCTAATAGAAGCTCATCATTGATCATAGCAGCCCCTTTGTATGCCATGAAAAACTTGAAAGAGTTGACACCTACAAATTCCATATGCATGTACAATTAATTTAAAATATATAGATAGCAAGAACTGATCATTATCCACCCAAATCCAGATTATGCGAAATGGAAATTAACAACAACCACCTTTTTCCTTCACCATAATTTCCATCTCCCTTGAAATAACTTCATCCCATTTGGTGATTACCACATGGAAACCATAGTCCATGCAAGACTTCTTTGCCTTTTTTTCATAGGCTTCAAAACCGGCCATTAAACTGCCATTGACTGGCATAACAAAGTCAATATGCACTGTTGTTCCACCAGCTAAAGCTGCAGCCTGACCACTGAAGAAGTCATCAATGGACTCGATACCAATAGAATCAATAGCCAGATGGGTATGAGGATCAATTCCTCCTGTTAATGTTACAAGAAAAAAAATGCAGTCGTAAAAGGGGAAGATATATATAGTTACATAGTGGTGCTGGAAATGATGTTAGACGAAGTATCATACGTATGATATCATGGATTGGAATTACTTAATAATTTCCACAGTTAAGCAGAGGACCAAGGATTTTTATTCCATTTATAAAAAGATCAAAAAGAGCAGCAATGATCTACCATGTAGTCAGAACATGACAACTAACCAGGCATGACAAACTTTCCAGTGGCATCGAGTACAGTAACATCATCACCAACCTGCTCATGATCAATCAAACAATTCAAATGCAAATAAAAAACAGTGCAAAAACAAGGGGAAACATCAAGAGTAAATACTAAGCCAACAATAAGCAAGAAAGGGCGGGCTCACTGAGGACGGATATCACATTCTATATAGAGCATATAGGGCCATTTACAAATCATATGGACACTAATAGCTACATACTTCAGCTATAAGAAGCCTAAAACTGCTTTGTCCCAGAAGTTGACTTTTTTGGCAAGTTGGGAAGGCTTAGTTTTATTTGCTTTTGAAGTATTACACTGAGTCGGATGAAATTGTTAAAGGAAATATTTCTGGCAATTCCAGCCTAAAAAACTTGTAGCATTTACAGTGTAACAATCAGCCAATTTCCTGTCCACCTATCAACTATCTAGAATTTCAAACAGTAGCCCACAGAAAAACATTAAAATGTAATCAGAATCTCCGAAGTTTAAACCCATTGATGCCAAGGTTTATTGTCAACTGATATTGTCTACCAGTCAAAAGTCTATTATAAAGTCAGTATTTTGTTTCTACTAGAATTTACACAGGTTAGTTACATTGCGTTGTTAGCAAGGATACCTTTAGATACTTATTGCCTGAATTTTTCTTGAGGTCAAATTTTTTTAATAGTTCTGTAAATGGTAGAGATAAGGGATTTGGGACTTTAGCATTATTTTATTGATAGTCTCCATGATACAACAGTAGAGATTCTTAGGAAGGAATGAGTTTAATGGAAGAGGTAATTAAGCAATGGTAGAAGATATATAAGAAACCACCATTTCAAATTTCCAATTATTAACTTAATATCTTGCATATTTTATTAAATTCTTTGCTTTTAAACTTATATTTTATTGAATTCTTTTTTATTGTTGATTTGAGTGCTTTGCAATTTAATCCGATTTAGACTGATTCTGGGAGACCATTACCCATTTCCATTATTGTTTCAATTCTATTATTTAAAACCTTATGTAATACTTCCTCCTAATTAGACCAACCATCAACTCTTAGTTTTTGTTTTTTTGTTTTTTTTTTTTAACTTTTGGGAGATAAAATTTAATTAAAAATAAGTAATAAGGATTTAGATAACAGAAAAACAAAGAAATAAACCTTGATATTAGGCTTCACAGCAAGAATGATCCCATCCTCCACATAAACATCAGCAACCTCTTGTTGGTGAGCATTTACAACAGTTCCTCCTTTAATCAAGAGCTTAGATGATGAGGAAGATGAAGGAATTCCACATCCAGCCTCACCATATCCAATACCAGATTCACAGAACTACAGAAAATAAAAAAATAAAAAATAAAAAAAAAACTATATCACCATTTCCAGTACTACTGAACTCATTCAAATTCATCCACTTCCTAAATTGAATAAATCAAGATCGTTCAATAAATTTTCTTAGCGTCCAAACAGAAAGTTAACTCAATCAATTTATCACCAGAAAAGAAAATTCGAAATCGTTATTTGTTAGATTGGTACTCCGATTCAAAATCGAAAGAGTACCTGGTTTGAATGCGATATTGAAGCAGAAGTAAAGAGAAGAAGTGAGAGCGATAAGAGATAAAGAGTATAAGCTCTGGGAGAGGAAGCCATTGATTCTGTAACTGATTGTCGTTTGGTCTTTTAATTATATGCATTTTTCAAATCCACCTTCTCAATGATTGCGCCTATGGGTTGAAATTCCTTCCAAATTTTAAAATCGAAGACGAAATTACTATCAAGTCCATCTAGTTTACTTGTAATTACAATAATTATTTTTTAATTTATCATAAATTATTTAAATATAAATTTAATTGTTTAGTTAATAAATTGTAAAAATTATTATTCCTACATATAATTTTATTAAATATAAATTTCATTAATTATATATATACATCTCAATTCAAATTAATTATTAACTTAAATAATTTTATTTTCTTACTCATTTTTTAATAATTTAATTATTTTTAAAATATTTATAATATATTTTCTTTAAATAATTTTATTAAATAAAATTTCAATTTAAAATAATTAAATTTAAAATTTTTCACTATTTCTATAGTTAAAAAAATAAATAATTAAAAGTAGTTTATATTAATATCTTAATTATTTATTTTTTATATATAAACTGTTTATTTAAAATTTTATATATAATAAATAATTAAGGTATTAATATAATTTGTTTTTAATAATTTATTTTTTTAATTATATAAATAGTGAAAAATTTTAAATTTAATTAAATTATTAATAGTTACGATTCCAGCTTAATTCTAAAAATTTCACTTAGTATTCGCCATAAAGAGAATTTATGGTATTGGATTCGTGAAAATAAAGGCTTCTATTCTGTGAAAAACGGTTACCGCTTTCTTCATTCTATTTCTCATTTTATTCCTAACTCATTTGATGTTGGTTTTTGGAATAAATTATGGAATCTTCATGTTCTTCCTAAGGCTAGAGATTGTATATGGCGTGCGTGTAATGATTCCTAAGGCTAGAGACTGTATATGGCGTGCGTGTAATGATTCCTTACATACCGCATTGTTGCTAAGATCAAAGACAGTGGATATTAAAACTTTTTGTCCCGTTTGCAGGTTAGAAGTTGAATCCCCATTTCACATTCTCGTTTCATGTCCTTTTGCTTATCATTGTTGGAGGTTGTCTTTTTGTTGGTGTTTTTAGAGATGTCTCCACTAATTTGAAAGAATGGTTGATGACCTGGTTCACTCGGTTGGATAAGGAACACTCTGGTGCTGTTGTCATGTTATGTTGGGCTATATGAAAGGAGAGAAATGATGATGTGTGGAAAAAGGGTTAGAGTTTCCAGTGAGTTTGTGGTCCACAATGCTGAGGTTTCTCTAAATGAATGGCCGGCTGCTCAAGTAGTGAAGAAAGCAAGACTGGCAGTCTCTCCCTCTGATCTTCATGCAAATGTAGTTTGGTCTCCCTTCCATTCGGGCAACTTGAAAGTTAATGTTGATTCTACTACATTTAGTGTATTGGGGAAAATTGGCTTGGGCATGGTAGCGAGGGATGATAGAGGTTATTTTGTTGTTGTTAAGTCCTTATTGATTCAGGGAGATTATGAACCTTTGATGGCTGAAGCTTTGGGTGTTCACGAAGCTCTAAGTTGGCTTAAGGAGAAGAATTAGTCCAAGATGGAGGTTGAGATGGACTCTCAACTAGTATTCCAAGCTCTAAATGGCACTTTTCTGAATATTTCTTGTGTAGGTTTGGCGATTGATGATTGCCTTAATTTATTTCAAGATTTGGAAAATATTTTTTCTCTGTTGTTGGACGTTTTGCGAATAAAACTGCTTATACTTTGGCTAGAGGAGCTTATTTTTTATCAGATGTTTGTGAATGAGATCATGTTCCCTCTTTTCTTTTACTTGTAATTTCTACTGAAATTAAAACAGCTAAGCAAGTAAAGGTGAACATATTAGTATTTGTATTTTTTTTTAATCGATCAAGAATATTTTTAAACTCAAAATAAATTTAAAAATATTATTTACATTCGATTTGTACATTTAAAAATTACTTTTTAAAATTTAACTTCGAAAATGATCTAAAAAAATTTCTTATCAATCATACTAATAATTCTAGGCATTTATTAGTCATTTTTTACAAATACTTGTGCTACTTTTTTTATATAAAATATTTGTGCTATTTTAAACTTTTAATAGCTATGCACTTTGATGTTTTTTAAGTGAATCAAATTAGGTAATATCTTTAGATCTCATGTGGTTATTTGCTTTTATACTTTATTTTATTTTATTTTTTATATTTTCGGATGCCTTTGAAAATAGATTACGATGAAGCATTAAGGATGCTGTGGGGGGTTAGAATGAGCATTTAATAACTAATTCCATTTTGTTTTTTACTTCTTTGTAAGGGAATGTTTGTTTGTGGCACGCCCATGACATTCTAGAAAAGCTTAATTAACTTTTTCTTTAATTATGATATATAATTAATTAACAAACTAAACTATATTTGTTATAAATATATAGATAAATGTGGATGTCCATTCATCTATCCCACTACTCATAAGATAAATGTGAATGTTCATTCATCTATCCCACTACTCATAAGTTTTTATAACTAAGTTTAATTTTATTGCACCATTTATGTTGTAATTTATGTTGTAATTTATGGTTGATTTTTATATATTGTAATATATGATGAAGATGAACTTTATAAATAGGAGTTCGTATTACTTTGTAATACACACCAATATGATAATACAAATCTCCCTCTTTTACATTCTTATTCTTATTCTTATTCTTATTCTATTTCTTATTTTATTTTGTTTATTTTTCATAACACGTTATCAGCACTATTCTCTATTTTTAAGTAATCAAATTCAAGTAAGTTTGTTTACTTTTAAAATGTTAATTTCATGCATCTTATCTATTTTATTATCTTAATGAATTATTTATATTTATGAAAATATACTAAAACATATGAGTTTATTATTCTTATAGAAAATTCTTATATTATCATTGCCTTTTTATTTATAATTCATATCTCGTTATTTATTATTGATAATAAGATTATGCTTATATGTTTTAGAGTTTTTTTTTTTTGTTAATAGGTATATCGAAATTCTTTTATTCTTATGCTACCTAATTTTATTTTCCATAACACATTTGATAGTTTTCTTAAAAAGATTTAGAGATCTTTGTCTTGATAACATTCTTATTCAAGTATTTGAGGTTTGAAATTTTTTTTTTTTATAATATTATAATTCATATATTTGAGTAAGTAAATTCTATTTTATGCATTATCATTTTATTTTTCAATCTACATCTAACATAAAAAAAAATTTATATTCTAATTTTAATATTTGTTTTTGTATAGATTATAATATTTTATACTTGTTGAAATATAATTTGAAATAAAAAAAAAATGATTTATATTTGTGATCTTATAAAAGTATAAGTGAAAAAAAAAATAATAATAATAATAATTATTATTATTTTTAATTTAATCATGTATTGATAATGATAGTAAATTTATTTATTTTGATATTGCAAAGTTATTCTTTTATTTTAGATATGTTGATTTTTGTTAAAATTAACTCTTAATGTGTGAAGAATATTGACAAATAA
>CANXYC010536641.1:0-11433 GCA_948193065.1 Aleurites moluccanus | reverse complement strand
TAGAGGCAGAAGGTGCAAAAGCTTCTGTTCTTGACTTAGAATCGTTTTTCATAGTCGAATCATCAACCAAAGGTATGAACCCTAACCTTCTGATCTGGATCTTCATATGGATCATGGAGGAAATCGAATAAAATTTTATTCTGCTGCCCTCTTTATGATTTCAATTTCCTGCAAGTTGATGAATAGTTGAATAAAAAACCCTTTTCTTCTAGTTTCGGTATTTCTTAGAGATCAACAAAATTGATGCCTATTTCCTGGTATTTCTAAAATCAACAGGTTATAGAATATTATTTTCCGGTATTTGTGCGCGAATCAACGGATTATAATAGAATTCTGTTTCCATTGATATTCCGCTGCGTCACATTGCAATATACGATATACAATCAATGATAAGTAGTATGGTAAACAACAAAGGTTGGTTCGACAAAGGAAATCGGTAGGTCAATTGGCATGCCAATGTCGCTGGCGATGATGGCATTCAAATGGTAGGCCTATGGAAATCAAAGCAATAGGCCAAGGCGAAAACAACTAGGCATTTTGTCAAACACTTGGTGGGCACAAAATGGCAAGCCATTAGGTTAGGATTTGATGCAAATTTGCCATTCCAAATTCAACCAACAAAAAGTTCACATTGTCAACAACACAATAGGATACAAATATACAATATTAAACAAAATTAAAGGCATCAAATTGGCTAAGGAATTCAAAGGAAAAACAAAGAAAAATCAAGGCCATAAATCCATTCGGTCAAAACATGACTTTCACCATCGGTATCCAAATCAAATTTCAATGCTATAGGCTTGTTAAATGATGCATATAGAACTCACCTACGGCTTCCAATTCCTTAGGAAATTGATTTCTACCACAATTCCTCAAAGAAGGCAAAATGCACAACTTGTGCAATCTTTATTTTTTACACCAAAACAACCACAAAATCATTATCCATTAGCCTCCAATTAACATATTCTAAGCCTAATTAACATTAACTAACACTAATTCATCAAACTAATTCATATAACTTCAAATAGGTTAGGCAAATTAGGAATTTCTATTCAAATGCATCAATTGATACAATCTAACATAAAACCCATTCAATTCAACTTCTAAATCATCTAAATGAACCATAAAAATAAAAAAATCAACTTCTTACCTCAATGGAGTATTCTAGCCAAAATGGGGAAGCACAAATTTCTTGAATTCCTTCAACTTTCCAAGCAAATTAATGGTGGGGAATAGAAGAACAAAGCCTAAACTCAAGTTTTTTATGAATTTTCTTAAGGAAATTTAGTGTAAAATTGAAGAAGAAATGGAAGAAGCAAGGAAGAAGGGTTCGGCCACTTCAATGGAGAAAGAAGAAGATGGAAAATTTTTCTAAGTAACGCTTTTACACAAAAATCATATTGGCTAATTATATTTTGATCTTTAAGTTTTCAAGTAATTATACTTTGACCTCAACTTCTTCTGTAATTTATTCTGACAATTCTGTCAAGATGTAGATTTCAAAGTGGGGAATCAAAAGGCTTATTTTAATTTATACTTATTTATAAAAATAGTTTCAGAGTCATTCTGAAACTCAGACAGACTCATTTTCACTATTCACCTTAAAGTTCTATTTATTTACGGTTTTACCATTGGTTACTTTTTCAGTGTTCCTAAATATTTTTCATCTCTTTCTTTTTACCAAAATTACACATGCATTTATGTGATCTTTTACCCCTAGTCAGAATCAGAAATTCATTTGTTGACTGGACAGCTAATTTCTCGGCAGTATTCCCGACACCGCCGATTTTCGAAAAAGTAATTTGTTCGCTTTCTAACTGTGTCTCAAAAATTTGTTCGCTTTCTAACTGTGTCTCAAAAACTATTTCCCATCATTTCAATACTTTTGAATCATATACTGAGAATTAATTCATGCATATAAGTTAGGACTTCCTAGGGTATTACATTCTACCCTCCTTTAAATAAATTCGTCCTCGAATTTAAATAAAATGTATACCTCATTGTTGGAACAGGAATGGATATCTGCCTCTCATCTCCTGCTCACTCTCCCAAGTGCACTCCTCCATCGATTGGTTTCTCTAGAGCACTTTTTCCATGGGGATCTCCTTATTTTGCAACTGTCCAACTTGTCGATCAACTATCTCTATTGAAAGTTCCTCATACGACAAGTCCTCATTGAGCCCCACATCTTGCACCTCTAATAAGTGTGATGGATTAGACAAATATTTTCATAACATCGAGATGTGAAAAATCGGATGTACGTGGCTTATGTTAGGTGGAAGAGCCAATCTATAGGCCACATTACCTATCTTCTCAAGAATCTCAAATGGGCCTATAAACCTTGGTGACAACTTTCCCCTCTTTCCAAATCTCATAATACCCTTCATCGGTGAGATCTCAAATGGGCCTATAAACCTTACTTTATCATCTTTCCAGCCTGAAAATAAAAACAGAACTAATTCTAGTTTCATACTTATCACTCTAGAACTCAAATTCTGGCAACCCAGAATTTGACTTTCTTCTCATAACAATCAATAACAGCTCAATATGCAGTTAACTAATTCATACCAAGTATTACATTAAGTTGCAACCAGGCAACTCTATGTTTCAACCAGGCAACTCTATCACATTAGCACATAAAAAGGTTATTATCAATTTCAATAACACATCTTGGATAACAATCATAATTCACTCATATATTTTCCCTCATAGGTATAGTTATCTCTAGGGACACATTCAACAGTTATCTTTCTCTATTTAACTGTGATACAAACAAAAAAATGTATTACACTAGAGTCAAACAATACATTTGTTATATCATTCTGTATTAAAATCATACCTATATCTGCATCATCAGATCTCTGTGTCTCTTGGGTGTTAACAGCGAAAACTTTTCCCTGGCCTCTACCTGCTGGGGCTTGACCACTACTACATGCTTGACCTCTGCCTCTACTCCTACTAGGAGCCTCTCTAGCCACATTCTGAATCATTTGTACTATAGGTTGAGACTCTGTAGCAGATAGCTGCTGATAGCCCTATAGGGGACATCTGTAAATATAATGACCATGTTGCCCACACTTCAGGCAAGCACCTGTCTACCTACGACACTCCCCTCCATGCCTTCTGCCACAAAAATCACAAATGGGTATACTAGGCATCTGAGTAATAGTTCTGGAAGAACCCTGTGAATATGCAGGTGCAGACTGGACTGATGGTCCTTTACTCTGAGCCCTCCTCTTTTGACTACCAGATGGAGGTCCCTGGTCAAATTGAGGCACTGGCTCAATCAATCTAGGCTAGGAGCTGCTCTCTCCCCGCATACTCTAGAATCCTGGTCCTTCCTTTCTCTTCAGATCCTTCTTCTCTCTCTCTCTGACCTATACTTCTCTTCCACCTAAATAGCTTTGTCGATAACTGTCATCAGAGATGTGAATTTGTAACACCTCATCTTTTTCGCTGAGTAAATTGGTGAACTAAGTGTATATGAGTTCATAATATAGTATATAAGTGATAAGTATATGAAATATAGGTCAAATGTGCTAATAGAATGTATTAGATGCATAAAGGATTGGAAAATGTATATATTGTGTAATGTGAGATTGATAGTGCATACAGTGTATGCTTGATGTCTGTTTATGTGAATAATGTGTTTTATGATTTTTTTTATATCTTACCAGAGTATTATATGTGAAAAAAGGTGAACCATCGAGTACTCCAGATCAGAATATCGGACGACTGGCCGATTAGGGGCTCGAACAGTGGATTGGGGGCTAAAGTGGATAAATTGCATAAAAGGTGAGTCCTTATGTATAATCATGCATGATTTGCATCATATATGCTATAATATTTCATTTGAGCTAATAAAATAGAGTTTGATACTCAAAATCCCAAACAGTGCAAATTGACCCGTAAATAAGCCCGCCGAAACGACCAAAAATGACCTAAACTTTACCGGTCTATAAAATAAAATCCAGAAAGCCAATTGGGCCACCACTTGGCCCAATCATCTAGTCTTGATCTAAGTTTCGAAACTGCACCTCATGGTCCACCTAAATCCTTTGGTAACATACTTAACAAGAAACTACTCAAAAATCTCAAAACGAACCCGTAACGAAGAGAGCTAGTTATTGCAGCGCAACTGGGCCCCGTCGAGCATTTTTTTGACATTACCCAAACTTGTTCTATTATTCATTATAAATATATATGTGACTATTCTAAAGCTATATGAGATTTATTTGAGCTATTTATATTGTTATATAGAGACACACCCATATGGTATTATAACAGGGCTACCTCGATGGTGTAGCGGGTAATTCTATCGACTGTATGCATACTTGTATTTATTTGACCCTTGCTAGGGATGGGAGTTATATTCCTTAGTCATAAGGGCTGATCCCTCTTATGTAATGTGGGTGGTGCACTTTATGATAGTGCTGGTGTATAAAATTACAAATAGTGCGGATGCACTTTTCATTTGACCCAATCCTGTTATATCATATGTGCGTTGACTTGTACACTGGATTCTCATATGAATATTGATATGAATATTATATGAAGAGTGATAAGAATACTTGTTATATTCTTACTTATTATCTTATATTGACTCTACAAGCCATGTATGGGCAACCATGGTATTATGATCTTTTACTGCATTTTTATACATATAGATTCATTGAGTATTTTTATACTCACCCCCTTCAGTGGTTATCATTTTGATGTCAGCAGTGAGGCCCGAATTCCATAGGCACCTCCTATCCTCGCCTTGGAATTGTACTATTCAGTGACATGTAAATTCCAGTCCCAAAAGTATATGTAAATATTTGTACAGTATAAAGGTTTCATGGTACCGTAAATTAAGAATTAGCATGTATATATGTGTGTTTGCATCTTTATATCTTTAAGTTATACAATGGATATATATATACATATGTGATGATATGAATGGATATGATTTGATATACAGATAGATATATTGAGTTGATATTGGAGATACAGATGGATCATTGACTTGAGTATAGATGTTGAAGTATATAGAGGAAGTGCTTATTTGCTTGTTTTTCAGCTGGGCATAATCCTTATATAGAGGAGATGCTGCCCAAATTTTTATAGAATTGTCAAGCTATATTTGAGCTTGTTATTGAATTGCATGCCATATAGTTCAGTTATTTGGGTTCTTCATGGTACTGGTAGCTTAGGCAACACCTGTACCGTAGGACCGTCTTGGCTCCCAAGTTGGATCATAACAGTACATGTGGGCACTGATGATGTCATCTAAACTGGTCTGATTGGGCCTCCAAAATAACTAGAAATAAGAGGCCTCATACTAGTACCTCTACCAAAGTCCTATCTCTGACTGGGAGGTGGTAAAGACTGCACTGGCCTGAGGGGAGGTCTAGATGCAAAAGACTGGGACGTCCCCTCCCCAGGTCTATGAAACTCTTTTTCTCTCTTCTTCTGCTCCCTATCAGACCTTTGTTCCTTGTATTTTGTCTCCATCTAGGTTGCTTTGTCAATTGCATGACTCAGGGAAGTAAATTCCATAGCCAACAGAATGTTATACAAGGTTGCATTCAAACCTCTTATGAATCGTCTAATCAAATCATCCTCAATAGGAGCAATCCTTCTGGCATACTTGCTCAGCCATCTGAACTCTTTGGCATACTCCAATACAGATAAGTTCCCCTATCTCAGCTGTTCAAACTTCACAATGTTGCTCTCTCTCAAACCCTCAGTAAGAAATTCATCCATCAATCTCTATTTGAATTCTGCCCATGTCATAGGATCATCATTGTGAATGTTCTCATCAATATACTCTGTAAACCGGTAGCAGCATCTACCTCTAGCAATAATCCCACTAACTTAATAGTTCTAGCATCTGAACAAGGCAGTATACGTACCATCCTGTCAACCCTGTCAATGAAGTCACTATGGTCAGTACCATATTCCTCTGAAAAAGTAGGCAACCTCAATCTCAAGAACTCCCCGACAGACACACCATCCTTTGGGATAGCCCTGCGTACTCTGTCCCCCTATAACACTACTGGCTCTCTCTGAGGTACTGGTGGCACTACAGGTTGTACCACTGGCTGTACTGGAGGTGGTGGTGGTTGTACCACTGTAGGTTGTGCTGCAAAATGAGTCCGGATGGTCTGTAATATTTTCTGTCTCATTTCCTGTATCTCCTGTCTCCAGGGTGCCTCACCCATCGAATCAGACTCAGTTTGTCTCTGTGACCTGGATGGCTCAGACTGAGTTCCCCACATAGCAGATGCATTGGAAGCAACCTCTACTTCCTCACTAGATTCATGATATTCATTCCCCTCAATAGGCCTAGCTCATTTAGTTCCCCTCTCTGACATCTTAACACACTGTACAAATCAACATGTAAAAGAATATTTAGATTATAGGTATGCAGAATTTCAAACAATGATGAAGACTTGCCATTTTGACGATATATGAATATCCTAGATTCCATGGTACTTCTATTACTGCTAATATGCAAACATTATAGGTTATATAAACTTTTAGCTCTGATACCACCTTTGTCACGATCCAACCTGGGAGCCGCGATGGTCCTAGGGTATGGGTGATGCCTAAGCTACCAGTACCACGAAGAACCCCTTTATCTATATGACATGGCAAGCAATTCAATAACAAGCTCAAATATAGCTTGACAATTCTATAAAAATTTGGGCAGTATTTCCTCTATAAAAAGGACTATGCCCAACTGAAAAACATGCAATAAACACTTCCAATATACTTCCACAACATACTCAAATCAATGATCCCTCTAGATCTCCAATATCAAATTAATATATATATATATATATATATCTATAGCATCATGTGAATATCAACTACATCTATTCATAGCATACTAAATATATATGCAAAACCACACAATATACAATCACACACATATATATATACATGCTACTCCTTAGATTACAGTACCATAGAACCTCTATACTGTACAAATATTTATATATACTTTTGAAGCTTGATTATTACATATTCAGGTAGTACAATTCCAAGGCAGGAGTAGAAGATGCCAATAGAATACATGCCTCACTGCAGACCTGAAAATTTTAAACCACTAAGGGGGTGAGTATAAAAATACTTAGTGAATCCATATGCATAAAGATGCAGTAAATGATCATGATACCATGGTTGCCCATATATGGCCTGTAGAATCAATATAAGATAACAAGTAAAGAATATAACAAATATTCATATCACTATTCATATAATATCCATATCAATATTCACATAAGAATCCAGTGTACGAGTGAACCCACATATGATATAACATGATTAGGTCAAATGAAAGTGCATTAGCACTATTTGTAATTTAATACACCAGCACTATCATAAAGTGTACCACCCACATTACATAAGGGGGATCATCCCTTATGACTAAGGAATATAACTCCCTTCCCTAGCCAGGGTCAAATAAATACAAATGTGCACACATTCGATGGAATTACCCGCTACACAATCTAGGTAGCCCTATTATAGTACCATATGGGTGTGTCTCCATATAACAATATAAATAGCATAAATAGGTCTCATATAGCTTTAGAACAATCACATATATACTTATAATGAATAATAGAACAAGTTTGGGTAATGTCAAAAAAATGCCCGGCGGAGCCCAGTTGCGCTGCCGCAACTGGCTCTCGCTGTTACGGGTCCGTTTTGGGATTTTTGAGTAGTTTCTGGTTAAGTATGTTGTCAAAGGATTTAAGTGGACCATGATGTACCGTTTTAAAGCTTAGGTCAAGACTAGATGATTGAGCCAAGTGGTGGCTCAATTGGCTTTCTGGATTTCATTTTATAAATCGGCAAAGTTTAGGTCATTTTAGGTCATTTCGGTGGGCTTATTTATGAGCCAATTTGTACTGTTTGTGTTTTTGGGTATCAAACTCTATTTTATTAGTTCAAATGAAATATTATAGCATATATGATGAAAATCATACATGATTATACATATAGACTCACCTTTTTCACAAAAAGAGCACTTTATCCCCTAATGCTATTCTCGAGCCCTAATCGGCCCGCTGCTTTACACTCCGAGCTGGAGTATTTGACGGTTCACCTATTTTCACATATAACACTCCGATAAAACTTTATAACATCACAAAATACATTATTCACATAAATAAACATTAAGCATACACACTATGCTCTATAAACCTTACTTTGTACCAATTACACATTTATCAATCCTTTATGCATAAACACCTATCTATCACCATAATTAACTCACATTACATATTCATCAATATTTTACCAAGTTAAGAACTCATATACACTTAGTTCATTATTTCATATCAAACATACACCATATTCAAGTTTAGCTTCCAAGTACTTAAATCAAACATCCTTTACATATCTAAACCTATATATTTCCATCATTTTCATCACTTAACCATAATCAAACACTTCCTTCCTAGACACATTAGCCTAACACATTAAACTAACAAAGTCAAATGGTTCAGCCAAAATGGAATTCATTCCATTTATCCATTTTTCAATGCTATTCAATCATACAACATTAATACATATTAAATACATATCATTCAATCATTTAAACCTATTAAACATCAAACACAATTCATCATTCAAGCACCTCAATACATTCGGCCAAAATGGTTCTTCATCCAAATCAATTTCTTTTTATCATTTAACCATCAATTCATTACATACACATCAAATATAAACCATTCCATCATTTAAACCTATAAAACAGCAAAGTATCAAACCATTTCCAAGCTCCTCACATTCGACCACTTTGGTTTTCCATTCAAATAAATTTTTTTCAATCATTTAACCACTAATTCATGTTAAACACATTAAATAAACCTCATTTGAACAAAACAATTCATCAAAATAACACTTTGATTCAAATTTCTTCCTATTAGGGTTGCCATTCAACTTTTTGAATTTCTTCCATCCAAAACATGTTTTGAACACTAATAAACATCAAAGAACATCTTAAGAACATATTTGAATCAAAAGAATCACAAAATCAATCACTTACCAAAAGTTCTTCAAAAACTTCAAAGTTTTGATTCTTTGATTTTTCTTGTTTTTCTTTTGAATCTATGGATATAATTGTGTTTAGAATGATGGAATTAACATGTTTCCATAAAAAAAATAAAGAAAACAACAAGTTATGGCTATCATCAATGGTGGCCGAAACTTTGGAGGAGGAAAGAGAAAACTTTGGCTAAGGAAGATGATAAATGGTGAAGAGGTGGGAAAAATCTATGTAAAAATCAAATGGTGCAATCCTATACTTTGAGCTTATGATAGAAATGGTGAAACCTAGCTATCCAACCATCCATTTCTTCATATTTTCATCCAATGGCTAGATTTTGATAAGCCTAAATTGATACCATAGGCTTGCATACACCATATAACTCCATATTTCAAAGGAAAAGTCCAAACTACCCTTAGTTCAAATGAAAATCCTAAATCGAGCAGCTTTGCCCGGGATTATTTTCTACCGGGTTTAATTCTCCAACAATTATTCATTTAAACATAATATTATCATTTTCATGTCCTAATATTCTTTTCTACCTTCAAATATGCCATTTATTCCATAAAAACTCGAAGTGGTGCGAAATGACCATTTTGCCCCAAATTCACCAAAAACTCAAAATTACCATATTTTGTCCTAATAGCCTTTAAACCTCTTTAACTCATATAATACATCATAAAACATGAACATATGCTCAATTCATGCATAAGCATACAATATCACACAACTTTCAATTTAAGAAAAATTTCCCCCTAGCTTACCCTTTTATGGTTTAGGTTCTAGGTTATAAGTAAGGTGTTACAATAACATTCTACGTGCTGATTTGATTGAAGTGCTTGTGTTAAAGCAAGATGTGATCCTTGGTCTGGATTGGCTAATGACACACCATGCAATTATTGATTGTTATAGAAAGAGGGTCAAATTCCAGCCTGAGGGCAGCATGAATTTGAATTCCTAAGTGATCAACGAGAATTCAGAATTAGTTTTGTTTCTACTATCCAGGAAAGAAGGATGATAGAGAAATGTTGTTCAGCATACCTGGCCCATGTGATTGATGTGCAAAAGATTTCTATAGATATTGATCAGATATCAGTGGTTCGGGAATTCTCTGATGTCTTCCCTGAAGAATTGCCAGGATTACCACCAAATAGGGAGATAGAGTTTGAGATTGAGGTGTATTCAGGCACCAATCCGATATTCATTCCTCCGTATAGAATGGCACCAGCAGAATTGAAAGAGTTAAAGGTGCAATTACAGGAGTTATTGGATAGAGAATTCATTAGACCGAGCAGTTCTCTGTGGGGTGCTCCAATATTGTTTGTGAAAAAGAAGGATGACTCATTGAGAATGTGCATTGATTGTAAACAGCTGAACAAGATGACAGTGAAGAATAAGTATCCGTTACCACAGATTGATGACTTGTTTGATCAATTACAGGGTGCCAGTCATTTCTCTAAGATTGACTTGAGATCTGGGTATCACCAATTGAGAATCAAGAAGGGTGATGTACCCAAGACTACTTTTAGGACCCGGAATGGACATTATGAGTTTCTAGTGTTGCCATTCGGGTTGACTAATGCACCTGCTGCATTTATGGATCTGATGAACAAGGTGTTCAGTCCATTCTTGTATAAATTTGTCATAGTATTCATTGATGACATTCTTATCTATTCCAGGAGTGAGGAGGATACATAACATCTGAGGATAGTATTGCAGACACTTCATGAGCGTCAATTGTATACTAAGTTGTCTAAATGCTAGTTTTGGCTAACTGGAGTGTGTTTCCTTAGTCATGTGACTAGTGAGGAGGGTATTATGGTAGATCCTCATAAGGTTAATGTCACGACCCAACCTTGGAGTCGCGACGGTCCTAGGGTATGGGTGTTGCCTAAGCTACCAGTACCACAAAGAACCCAATTATCTATATGATAAGGCATGCAATTCATATAATCAGCTTAAATAGCTTAATAATGCTGCAGAAATTTCGACAACATCTCCTCTATAAAATGACTATACCCAGCTGAAAAACAAATGCAAATAACACTTCCAATATACTTTATCATCAATAATCATATCAACCTCCAATATCAACTCAACATATATCTATATATCTCAAGCTATATACATCCATAGCATACTTTATATGCAATACTATAAGAAATACAATCACACACATATATGTCCCTATTTAGGTTACAGTACCATAGAATCTCTATTACTGTACAAATATTTACATATACTTTGAAGACTGGAATATTACATGTTACAAGTATCAAAATTCCAAGGCGAGGATAGAAGGTGCCAATGGAATTCGAGCCTCACTGCAGAACTGAAAATCATAAACCACTAAGGGGGTGAGTATAAAAATACTCAGTGAATCTATATAT
>CANXYC010536586.1:0-19273 GCA_948193065.1 Aleurites moluccanus | reverse complement strand
TTTATCAATCACATATAATTTCGTCAAGTCAATCATATAACATATAAGACAATCAATGGCACTTGAACACATGAATTAATTCATGAAACACATAAGGAACCCAACTCATGCAAACACCCCTAAGTCCCCCTAGGTTTAAGGTACTAGGGTTCAAGGTTTTAGGGTTAGGGTCTCACGAAGGATATTACACTTACCTAAATGGAGTGGAGTGGCTGAAACTCCCTTTCAATTAATCCTTGAATTCCTTTACTTTTCCTTACAAATTAATGATAGCAAATGGAAAAAATAGACTTGCACTCAATTTTTCTATCAACTTTCTTAAGAAATTTTTGTGAGAAATGAAGAAAAATGGAGGAAGAATTGAAGACTAAGGTTTTAGCCAAAGAAGAATGGGAGGAAGAAGATGAGCCAAATTTCTCTAAGTCATTCTTTTATACAAAAAAAAAAAAAAAATTGGAAAATTACAACTTAATCCTCAAACTTCCATAAGTTGCACTTTGATTCAAAATCTTCTGTAATTTATTCTGTCAGGAATTGGATTCTAATGTGGGGAGTCAATAAGCTTATTTTCATTTATACTTATTTATAAAAATGGTTTCAGAGTCATTCTGTAACTCCGATGGACCTATTTTCACTATTCACCTCAAACTTCCTTTCATTTACGATTTTGCTATTTGTTACTTTTTCAGTGTTCCTAAATGATTTTCACTTCTTTCTTTTTACCAAAATTACACATGATTTATGGTGATCTTTTATCCCTAGGTCAACTTCATAAATTCTTCTGTTGACCGGATTGCTAATTTCTCGGCAGTGTTCCCGACACCGCCGCTTTCCAGAAAAGTAATTAGTTCGCTTTCTAACTGTGTCTCTAAAATTATTTCCCAATGTTTCAAGACTTATGAACCACAAACTGAGAACTAATTCATGCATATAAGTTATAACTTTTCAGGGTATTACAGTGTGTCTCTAAAATTATTTCCCATCATTTCAATACTTTTGAACCATATACTGTGAACTAATTTATGCATGTGAGTTATAACTTTCTAAGGTATTACATTCATCCTCATTTTGTGAAAAACAAAACTCTTTGATTGTTTCATTAAATCGGATGTTCCAACTCCTAGAAGCTTACTTTAATCCATAAATGGATCTTTGCAGCTTGCAGACCTTATTGCCATCATTAACTATGAAACCCTCAAGTTGTGTCATATACATATCCTCAATCAGATTTCCATTTAGGAAAGTTGTTTTCACATCCATTTTCCATGTTTCATAATCGTAATGAGCTGCAATTACTATGAGTATTTTGATGGATTTAAGCATAGCTACAGGAGAAAAAGTCTCAGAAGGTATAACTGTTTCTTTATCTGTATGAATAATAGTTTCGGGCTCAATCAGTTGATTTGTATTTATTTGTGATTCTTAAACTTCTGAAAGTTCAAATATACTCCCACTATCCTCTCTTAGAAGAAACTCTTTCTCTAAGAAAGCAGCTTGCCTCGAAACAAACACTTTCTATTCCGAAGGATGGTAGAAATAATATCCAACTGTTTCTTTTAGATATCCCACAAATAAACACTTATTAGATTTAGCATCTAGCTTATCTGATAATGTCTGCTTCACATAAGCTGGACAACCCTATACTCTCATGTAAAAGTAAATGGGTTTTTTGTTATGCCATATCTCATATGGTGTAACATCAACTTATTTAGATGGGACTTTGTTTAGTAGATAAACAGCAGTCTCAAGTGCATACCACCAAAACGATTTTGGGAGATCTACAAATCTCATTATGGACCTCACCATATCTAATAGGGTTCGGTTCCTTCTCTTAGATACACCATTGTGTTGTGGTGTATATGGAGGTTTCCATTGAGATAATATCCCATTATCTCTCAAATAACTTTGAAACTCTTGGCTTAAGTATTCATCACCTTGATCTGATCTAAGTGTTTTGATACTTTTGCCAAGATGTTTCTTAAACTCTTTGAACTTTTCAAAGGCCTCAGATTTGTACATCATAAGATACAAATACCCATATCGTGAGTGATCATCAATAAAGGTAATGAAGTAAGAATATCCTCATCTAGCTTGTATTGACATTGGTCTACATACATCACTATGTATTAGGTCCAATGGCCCAATAGCCTGCTCACCTTTTCTACTAAAAGGTAGCTTAGTCATCTTGCCTAATAAAAAAGACTCGCATGTGTCATATAATTCATAATCGAATGACCCTAAGTCACCAGACTTGTGTAACTTAGTCATGCATTTCTCGTTTATATGCCCAAGTCGATAATGCCAAAGGTATGATGTTTTAAAGTTATCAATTTTTAGTTTCTTTGTATTGATATTATAGATAGGACTTTGTATTTCTAAAATATAAATCCCACTAACAATAGAACATATACCATAAGCAATATTATTTAAATAAATGGTGCAACGACCTTCTTTTATAATAAAATAATATCCTTCACTATCTAAAACTAAGATCGAGATAATGTTCTTGTTTTAAATTGGTACATAATAACAGTTATTAAGCATTAAAATTAAATCACTGGGCAAAAATAAATGAAATGTCCACACAGTTAATGTAGCAACCTTTGCTCCATTTCCCACACGTAGGTCCATCTCGCCTTTTTCAAGCCTCATACTATTATTTAGTTCCTGCACATCATTACATATGTGAGCACTACAAATGGTATCTAATACCCAAGTGTTATAAGAAATAGTATTAATATCAATTACAAAAATACCTAAAGTGGAAGCATCTGATGCTTTCTTCTTCTTCAAGGACTCCAAGTAAGATTTACAACTCCTCTTCTAATGACCAGTCTTTTCACAATGGAAGCATGCCCCCTTTTCAGTAGTCTTACTCTCAGCAGGTGCCTTAGGTTTAGAAACTCCATCTTTGGGCTTTAAAGACTTTTTTGCCTTCTTGTTCTTCTTCTTCTTAAGAGAAGATCTAGAAGACTGGACTAGCATCGTCACCTTATCTTTCCTCAAAGAAGGCTCAGCTGTCTTAAGCATGTTAATTAGCTCGGGAATGGTGGTATCAATTTTGTTCATCTGATAGTTCAACATGAACTGTGAAAAGTTATGTAGAAAACTCTATAGAATCAAGTCTATACTTAATTCATGATCTATTACGAATCCCAAGCCACCTAACCTCTCTATAAGCCCATTCATCTTCAACGCGTGCGCAGCTGCAGATGAACCTTCAACCCTCTTCATTCTAAAGAGTTGCTTGGATATATCATATCGCTCAACCCTAGCCTATTCACCAAACAGTTCCTTAAGATGGAAGATCATGGTTCCAACATCCATGCCCTCGTGTTGCATCTGTAGCTTTGTGGTCATACCAGCTAACATAATGCAACTAGCTAAGTTGTCATCATTAGCACGTTTTTTATATGCATCCACAACATATTATGGGGCATCAGCAACTGGCTCGGCAAGAAAAAGAGTTTCAAGGACATAGTTTATCTTTTCAGTCTTAAGAACAATTCTTATGGACCGATACCAGTCAATGAAATTTGATCTAGTTAATTTGTTGTTATCGATTAAGGAGCGCAATTGCAAGTGGATAGTCATGATTCTAGCAACTAGATGTAAAAATAGATAGTTAACATAAATGAATACATGATAATTAGGTCTTTAAATTACGTGCATTGCTCCTACTATTTTATTGCTAATCAACAGCCCTCACTGTAAAATCCAAGAAGAACCTATATGGAAGTTCTTCCTAGTAGGTAAGTATCTATTATCTCTAAATAATCACGAGTGCTCTCCCCAGAAACCATTTAGATCAAATTGTGGATATTTCATATCCTTTATATCTCATATGATTACTTAATCATTTGCCAATTAACTCTTAATACATATATACATCACATGCATATATCACCAAATATGTCTCAAATTATTATTAACCTGAGTACTCTCCCCTAAATTAATGATATTTGTTAAGGCCTGCCCATTAATCAGGAAATCTCATTTCCATGGAGTGAATCTATTTTATAAGATGGTTCGACTGGGTGCTCTCCCCATACCCTCCAAATGAAAAAACTCTAGTTCACACCATATTAATGGAAGACTTTGCCTTAATGTTAATTAAAGAGAGATTTTTTTTTTCTTTTAAGCGTCTCATCATTTTAATCCTAGCATGCATATACTATCTTTATTCATCATCAAGATATATACAATAATCAAATTATATGGTCATGGTTATGGACAATCTACATTGACTTTTCGAGCCATGAAAAAGTCATAGGTCACACCTACGTAGATGCATGAGATTACAACTTAAAGCTAAAAATTGAAATAACATTTACAATAATTTTTATCTTCAAGTTTTCAAGATACTTTTTCAAGTCACCTTCGGTCTCCTTTTGTTCATCATGGGCCTCCGTCTTGGATCTCCAGGTTGGGCTTTTCTTTATTCTTCAAAAGCCTAATCTAAGTCCTATGTAAAACTACTTTTACATAACCTTTGAAAAATAAAGAAATTTAAACTAACTATTACAGCCATCCAAAAGGTAACCAGGGTGGACAGACCCAAATTAATCAAATGCATGAACAACTATATTGGCCAAATCCATATCCATACCATCATGCCAACCATACATTCATAATTCAATTTCTAAAAATAATTTAAAAAAAATATTACAAAAACTCTTTTTACTTACTTTCCACAGTTTTATTATTTCGGTTTGGATTTGGTTTATTGAATTGATTTTAAATAAATTCCAAATTTATTTTAAAAGTTTAGAAATCAATTTAAATGAATTCATAATTATTAAAATAAATAAATAAAATCATCTTTATGAATTAATTTATAAAATTACTAAACATCTCATGTAACAATTTTACTAGTTTTCAAAAATCGGTAAAACTTTAACTTTTAAAGTTTCCAGTTGGATCTAGTATTTTAATATAAAAAAAAAACCATTTAAAAACACCTTAAATTTATCACATAAATTTTAGATTTAATTCTGAATTTCCTTTTTAAACAATTTTAAAAAAATCATTTTATACACATAACAAATATAATAATTTCGTAAGTTTCATATAAAAATAATTTTACAAAAATAGTTTCTGGAGTTCCAGCCATTAAATCACTATTTAATAGTCAAGGTCCATTAATAAATTAATCACATTAATTATATTAAATAACCCAACACCTAATTCCATAAGGAAAAGGTAATCCTAATCACATTAGAACTTGTAATCCTTAACTTGCAAGTATTAGCATGTTTTGCTAGAATCTCATTCAAACGAACTCCAAATTGAGCAAAGTCAAAGCCTATGGATCAATGAAATATTAAGGAAGATTATCACATAAACCCTAGCAATGTTCATTAAGTTTTTTGGAACAGTAACCATGGACCAAAATAAAGCTGTATTTTCAGAAAAAACAGAATTGTACAACTTTTGTAATTTCGTCTGAAATCATATCAAACGAACTCCGAATTGCATCAAACGAAAGCCATTCATCACATGAAACATCATAGAATATAATAAATTATTTTCATAATTTTTTGATGATGCAAAACAGGTAAGAAATGGATCCAAAAATAGGGGCAGATTCAAAATCAAAACTGTTCAGATTTAAATCAAACAAAAGCATCACAAAGACAATCCATATTCACTCAAATCAAAACCAAATCAATTCAAATCAATCTAGAATTGATCTATCATGGAAAAACCGGCCTGGAGGAGGTAGATTTACTGAACCAAATGGTTCAACCAGCTGTCCAAACTAAGGTACACAATTTGGCACTTAGGGTTTTGAAACCCTTCCTTGCGCAATCATCATACCAAACCGAAACCAAGATTCAAAAAAATAATTTTCCATCAATTTTAATTAATCATAGCATGACTCTAATACCACATGTTGGGATTTAGGCCATTAGGTACAGCGAAAAATAAAAATAAAAATCCCAACCCAAGAAGGCTACGTAGATCAAAATTGAAGATTCATTAAAGAAAATCAAAATCTTTACCTTTGATTTGAAAAACTCTTTCTCCTTTGATCACCAAGAAAAGGTTGTAGTAGACCACTATCTTTCTTACAAGAGTAAGAAAGCACCACTAGTAATCAACACGAAGATCAAACGATAAGCTTTTTGGAAATAGGAGCTAAAAACTCTTATGTGCAAGACAAGAGATTTTGGCCGAATGGAGGAGAAATAAGAGAGAGAGGCCGAATTCTTTTGATGCAAGAATTAGGTTCTGAAATTCAGCCAACCTATTGTGTTTTATTCCTAGGGTTAATGAATTATGATCACATCATATTTCCTTGGCCCTTGGATTAATTAGATTTTAATCTAACGGCTTAGATTAAAATATTAAGCCTAATGACAATAATATCATTAATGAAAGGTCAAAAACACTCCTTTGACCTTGGACTTATTGATCCTAATATTAAAACAATCAAATGGTCTTAATTTAATTAAATATATCACATGTAAATAATTAAATTAAATAATTAATTTAATCATATTAAATTATTTCAAAAACTCCATAATTAAATATATGAATTAAATCTCATTTAATCATAATTTAATTAATTCTTTCACTTATTGTTTGAATCACTTCTATGCATGTGATCTAATAGGTTTCCCAATTAAATGGCAACTTAAGTCTTTGATAATTTCCTTAAATTAATTTAGGAAATTCTTAAATGGAATTCCTATTTTCAAAATAGGAAACTTCCATAAAAGGTAATCCTTGTCCAACAAGGATTATATGAATTAAACTCCTTTAATTCATAATCAATTCTCCAATTGAATCTTTCTAATTCTAGTAGATCATGAGCGGTATCTTGCCACACCTCATGACTCTCAAGTAATCAGAAATTGCTAATGGTAAGTAGAAACCCTTACACATGGACAATATTGTGCTACTAGTCCCTTCAAGCCCTTTTACCAAGTTCTGTTTAATGTATGGACATTATGTTAACTCCACTAAGCTGGCTATACCACACTTAGCCCAAACAGTAGTTCCTTGTAATCTGAGCATCATTACTAAAATGATTTCCTTAGAGACTATCTCTAAGTACTATCCACTTTGGCCAAAGATTTCCAATAATGATCTCGTACAAGAGGCCTTAGGTAAAACTCTCCTTCTAACAGGAGTTATGATATTCTTTATTCACTATTTAAATATCTACGAGTGCCTCAAATTATACCTAATGTCCACCTTATGAGCAGACCTATTGGGAGAGCAAGGCATAGAATCAAAGTACATCATCTTCACTCTAGATTAGTCTTAAGCATCTCAAGTCTAAGGACATTTGCACATTTCCATGCAGATATATGTCATTAACATTGTTTAGATTTCTATATGACTATCTTCTGCGATCACTCCGATGCACTTACTACTCCTAGTAAGCATCCACATTGTATACTTAGACATCTCAATGTCAGCATCTTTATGAGATCAGATGAATTGATCAAATCAAATAGTATACATATGTGCTAGTCTTTTTGAATCAATAATGTCAAATCTTATTGATTCTACGACTAGAAAAATTTAGGTTAAAACAAAATTACACATGATAAGCATCTCACTATCATGATCATATCATTAATGCCTTCATGCTATATTTATACCATGGACTTTGTTAAATAGTTATACAATATTATTCTAAACAATAATAAACATTGATTAATAAATAATGTCTTTTTATTAATATATTTCTAAAAACATCATTACAATGATTGTCTTTAGAGCACCTACACTAACACATTTATCTTTCTTTAGCATTTGAACCTACAAAATAAAGAATGATTCATCTTTTCTTTGGTACCCAAGTCCTTTTGGGTCCATATATGTTAGCATACTTGAAAACTCTTACATCCTTATCAATTGGGTTTGATCATTTTGGAACCTAAATCCTTTTGATTGAATAAAGCCTCTTATGTTTAATGGGGCATATTTGTATAATGTGACCATAATACTTGCAATATTTGCATTTTACCATCCTGTTAGGATCTAATACCTTCTTCTCAAACATGGAGTTAATCTTCTTGACTTTAAGATTGGCATTATAGCCTAATCTAGTGCCATGACCCGTGCAGAAAAATCGCTACTGGGCACTGGGTTAAATAGGTCACTACCCAAAATCCCACTCGTCAGCTCACCTTGCCAACCAGTCTCAGCAATGCTACCTCGCATAAGCCAGCTCGCACTTCCCACTTTGCCAATCCGCCCCGGCAATGCCACTGCATAAGCCACTCTGCGAATCCCACTTCACATATCCAATTCGCAAATGCCACCTCGTATATGCTGCCTCGCCAAACTCTCCTCGTAAACTCCTCCTCGCATATGCCACCTCAGCAATATCTCTTTTCCAACTTTGCTTGTGAACTACCACCTCGTACATTCCTTCTTCGCATAATGCCTCTTCACATAATGCCTCTTCGCATAATGCCACCTCACCTTTTCCTCTTTGCCAAATCCTCTTCGTCTAACTCCACTTCGCATATGCCACCTTGCATATGCCTCTTTGCCAATTGCCACTTCGGCAATCTCTCTTCGCTACTTCGCTAGCTCGTATTGCCGGCTCGCAAATGCCACCTCGCATTTGTCGGCTTGCTAACACCAATCTCTGCTAAGCTGAAAACTTTCCTCAGCAACTTATACTTAATCAACTGGCAAATGAGCTACAGACATCCAAACTTCCTGATTCTTTTTGTCACTTAAAATAGACATGCAGGGGCTCAACATATCCAAAATTCAAATCACAAAGGCAACTACATAGACCATGGTGACTCTCTAAATCTACCCTGACTTACTGCCCCAAAATCCATCCGAACATACCTGAGAAAATCCACCCTCCACTAAGTTATACTTATCCAAATTTCCTGAAATTTTACAGCCAATAACACAATACACAAAGGAACATTTCTCATGTTTACACTTTTGGCTTAGACTATTTCAGTCATTCCCAAAAAATTCAAACATACACAGATTTCCTGCAAAAATACTAAACCAGACAAGTCCTGCTCAAGGAGACATAACTCCTCACACACATAAAATTTTATCAAACTATTTTACAAAATTGAAGATGAGACATAGATTCACAACTTTTATGTTTTTCACTTTACCAAATTATTCCTTTAAAATCATGCAATCAGCCTCATAACATCCTGCAACCAGAAATTTACTACATCTTCTCAAAACATTCATATTTTCAATTAATTAAATTCCATAACATAAAATTAATAAAAATACTACAAAAATAACAGATATTACAGGTTGAATCTAAACAGAATAGACAGAATAAATTATAAAAAGTTTTGGGGTTAAAAATATAAATAAAGAAAATTTTAGGCCAAACGTATAATTAAATAAAGTTGTGGACCCACCCATTCTAGAAATCAGCCAAGGTGGCTGGCTATGATGTGGAAGGATAGTTTTTTTTGATAAAAAATGATTAATTGTTTTATTACTTAATTGAATAGGTGACAAATCACCGATTCTAGAAAATTCCATTTATTTTGTCTTCATTTTTTTTTAGTTTATCTTTGTAAAAATAAAAGAGGATGGGAAATAGGTAATGGGAGAGGGTAGCCGAACCAAAAGGGCAGGAGAAAAACCAAAAATAAGTCTTTCAATTTTTCCATAGAAATCAACCAAAAATAGCTATGAAATTGAAGAAGGAAGATGAGGGAAGAAAGGAAATTAATATTCAAGCTTTATGGAGGAAGAAAGAAGATGGAATTTGAGAATTTAATCTAAGGTAATGATTCTAAACTTATCATTTTTTATTGTATTTTAGAGTTCTATAGCATAATTTGGCAAATAGTTGAGGTAATTAAGCTAAAAATGTAAAGAATGGGTTAGGGTTTATATAGTTTCTGAATTCTGTTTTGAGGTAGTAACTTGAGGCTAATATTCTAAAATTTTAATGATTGAATTTGAGGATGGTTAAAACATGAAATTTGTATATAAATATGTTAATTAGATGTATGTAAAAGAAATCTAGAAAATTCAAAGTGAGGAAAGAGTTATTATGTAAAAATTGTGACTGACCTAGAATTAGGTTTTCTAGAAAATACTATTGTGTTTTTATTATATATAATTATAGAAACAGAATTAGAAGAATTATTCAACATTAAAAGTGTTCATTTGTGTCTTATATATAATTTTGTAAAATGGTTTTATAATTGAATTTGTGGTTTATGAGATATTAGATCGTAAGTGTAATCTGTCCGGATTGACTATTTAACAGAATATAGGTTACAGAGTTGTATTAATATAAGGACCTTAAATTCTGAATTAGAGAAAGTATTAAACATGAAAGATGTTCATTTATGTGTGATATAAATTAATGTAAAATTTTTTTGTAATTGGATGAGTACGTAATTAATTATAGGCACAAAAATAGGGCATGTCTGGATAGAGATTTCAGGGCAGTAATTTAATTTCGGAAATTCACTAATAATTGTTCAGTGATCCAAAAATTTTGAAATTTGGATATGTTAAAATTTTATATGTCTATTTTAAATAAGAAAAGGAATTACAGAAATTGGTTAAGTATTGTTTGAGTTATTAGTAAAAGAATAGAATCTACCAGAATAAGATTTTAGGCAGAATGTAGGCAGCAGGGCTGGTTATAAACCTGAGTTCAAATTAACATCATAAATTGTGTAGTAATGAGTTTAATGTGAAATCCTGATATGTTAGAACCTTATATGCTAAGTATAATTAGGATTAAGAATTGAAGCAATTGGATAATTGTAGAGAGAGATATGAGTAATAGAACACAGGCTGCCAGTAAAACATTTTACATAGAAAAATCCTAGTAAATTGGAAATTTGAGGAATTTTTTTTAATATAAGTATAAGTAATGTAATTTTATATTAAATAGTATATAAATGAAAATTAATTGGATATGTAGATTCAAGAATGAATAAGAGATGTTATGGGCACTAAAATAGATAAGGCAAAGAATCAAAGATAAAAGGGAAAGGGAAATGTTCAAGTTATAAGCTAAGATGAGTAATGTATACATCATTATGCATACTCATGTTTTGATTTGTTGACCCAATGAGTATGTTTCCTTTTTTATTAAATGACACTTATTATTATTTATCATTCTTTGATCTTCCTAAATATTGAAATTTATCTATATTCATTGATTGCTATTGATATTGAAATGTCTTTTGTATACTGATTGATAAGTAAACCCGTGTATCGAAAGCCATTGTACTGAAATGTTCTTAATGCATACTTGATATTGTTATTGATTTCCATTGGCATATTTACATGTGAATTTGATAGAGCTACTGCTTTGACAGGGTAGTGGGAATATACTGTCGATGATGTGCACATTGTATTACTGATGGGTCTGATCAGCCTTATGCTTACTGATACTGATACTACTGGAGACCGTATGTTCGCATATATTCCATACTGATACTACTAGAGACTTTATGTTTACATATAGTCCATCCCTTTATTTGTCTTATCTACATGATACTAGTATTGTTTACCTGTTCATTAATTCTAAAGTTACACCTTATTGCTTACCGTTGATATCTTTTATTATCATATGCTTATATCTCATATATAATGATGTATGCATTCTCACTGAGTATTTTATAATTTTTATAGGAATGTGTTAGAGGAAGCTGATTCATAGTAGTTTATAATTTTTACAGGGATGTGTTAGAGGAAGTTGATTCCAAGTCAATTTCTTTTCTGACTTGGGATGTTAAGCACATCAAGGTAGAATTGTATTTATTAAAGGTCATTAGTGACAATTCTTAGAGCTTCATGGTACTGCATGTAATTAGATAATTGAGTGCTATAATGATGTATGAACATTGAAATAATTAACAACTCAGTGGCATTAAAAATAATTATAATGTATAATGTATAATGATTGATAATGACAATGACAGTAAAGTGATAGAGACAGTGATACTAAAAATGCAAAAAAATAAAAAATAATATTCACATGTTTTAAAAGAGATTTAGAAGTGCTATGTATGTTTGTGAAATTGTGAAGTTGAGGGTATAAGGTTGGCAAATTATTAGGAGTGTAAAAATAATTTTAGTGCAAGTTGTGTAAATTTTGAAAGACTCGGTTTTGGGTCTGGAATAGCATTAAAATTATAAAGGAAACTCTGACAAAATTTATGTAAAATTTATAAGTAATAAATGGAATTTAAGCATTGATTAATGAGATAATATTGAATGAATGATTGATAAATGGTTTGTTTATGGGTTCTATGGGTTTTCGGTGATCTTAAGTCTACCCGTGTCCTAGGATCGTCGCAGCCCAAAAGTGGATCATGACACTATCTACGATATTACATCTAGCTTTATCAAAAACTCCTCTTTGTGAAGCTATGATATGTTATAAAGTTTTGCTTCCTTTTATGAACTTACTTAAAAGTTCATTTATCATCAATCTCACTTTTGACCTTTTCATACTCACTCAAAAGTTTTGAATAATCATTTTTCAAATTGACAATTTGAGTAAAGAGCTTTTCTTTTTTAATATTAAAATTTAGATTTTCCTTTGGTAGAACCTCCTCATACTCAAATTTCAATTTACAAAAAAAAAAAAAAAATCTTTAAAGCTTTGTTTTCTTTTGAGACACATAATTTTTTTTTTCTTAAGCTCTTTAAAAATATTTTCCTATTCATTAAGAGTATAGGATTTTAGAATCTACCTCAATACGATCCTAATTATCAAATTGTTCATCTTCCAGGTCCATGAAGTACAGATTTACCTTCTCTTATTCTTCCTCATGGAGAAGTCTTCATCACTTGAAGTATCACTTCCACTCTAAGCTGTGTAGACTTTATTCTTCTTCTTAAATCTTTTTTCCTTTTTCTTCTTATGTTTAAGATTGGAACAATCCAACCTTATGTGACCAAGCTTATTGCATTCATAGCATATTATTTCAATCTTTTTGTCTTCTATTTGCTTCTTTTTATCTTTGAAGCTTCTCTTTTTGAATCTATCCTGAGAGAGAAATTTTCCAAACCTTCTAAAAGTCTCTTAGCAACTAAGAGGGGGTTAATTGATAAAAAAAATTAAAGGCAAATTAAAATTATTGGAAAGAAAAGAGTAAAAGAAAGAAGACAATAATTTTTTTATGGTTCGGCCAACACTTGCCTAGGTCCACTCCTCAATATCACACTTGAGTATTTTACTTCTTTATTCTTTTTAACTAGGTTCAAGATCAAACCTAAATTTTTTTTGTCCTTTTCTGTAGAGTGGCAGCTGCGACTCAAAAATCGCACTTTTGACTTGCCTGGTGCTAATGAACTTCACAACTGTGAATTTCTTTGAATCACAGCTATGACTTTCTTCGAGTCGTAGCTACGACCAAACTTGGCGTGCCTGCAAGTATTACCCTGCTAAAGCTTGAAGCTACAAGACCTTTGAGTCTTCTTAGTAGTGGTTGCGACTTTCAACGCACTGGGACCCTGAGCTTCTGGACCTCTTACTCGCCCCTGTGACACCTTGGTAGCGGTTGCGGCTTCTCTTTGTGAAATATGGTAGCAGTTGCAATTGCAAAATCGTGGCTGTGAATTTTGTCCTGTTTTGGGACTTCACCTTATGGACTTACTAGAGCCTTTAATCGCGGTTGTGACTTTTCTTCAGCCTTGAACCTGACCTTTTGGACTCCTTAGTCATGGCTGCGACTAGTCATATAGCGACTACAATTTTCTACAATACTACAACTTTCTGCAATCCTGCAACTTTAAGATATAGGTTTTGGCTATCTTGCATATAAACAAATAAACTTGTTAGTTCTTTAATTAGTTGTTTGTAACCATCAAAATGAGCATGTTAAGACACTAAAGTCTAAAAATCTCCTGCTTTTTATGGAAACAAATAACCATTAAGTGCAAGATAAAAAGGTGTATGAACATATAAGTTTTGTGCAATTTTTTACAAAACTCCCCCTCAATAAGTGCATTATAGTTGAAAAATTAAAAATTTAGGTCCTTGCACTTACTTCTCTCCCTTTGTTTGATACCATGAAAAACAAATGAAGATAAAAGAGGGAATTGGGGGTTTTAACAACTCAAATATCATTATGCAACTCATATAGCAATATCATGCATAAAAGACAAATAAGCTGCAAAATAATAACTCAAATATCAAAACAATAATGAGGAAAATGCATTAATTGTCAAAATAAAGCCAAAATGGCAAGCAAAATTTAAACAAACATCCCAAATGGCCAAACCAAGGCCAATACAACCATCAAAATGAAAAAAACAATGTTTCCAAAATTAATAAAAGAGCAAAAGACATAAACAACTCTAAAAAACTAGGAAGCTTGAGCATCTTCATCTTTTGTTTTGGAGGAGCCACCGACTTCAGAAACTGCAGCAACTGCGATGGTTGCAATGTAATCAAAGTCATCAACTTTGGCTTTGGCTTTATCTTGCTTGGCATTTCCACTTGAAGTTGCATCATTGGAGTTTGATGCGAAAGAGGAAAACACTTCTATCACTCGAAGTTCAGCTGTAAGCTCTCGTTATTGTTGTCGAAGCCGCTGAATTGCACCTTTTAGATTAGATAGAGAAGATCTCATCTCCTTCTCTATAGAGGTGACCCGATCATCAAGTTGTTCAATGTTAGCTAAGATTGCGGGATGATGCTCAGATTCGCGCTGTTCTATCTCCTCGAAATTTTTCTATGAGAAAGTCTATGAGAACAGTGGATGAGAATTCACCTTCATGTTGAGGATGAGGTACTGATGGTGCTGCTGGAGGTGGTGGAGGAATGTCATGCTCAGGCTCTTGCTCATCCGCTTCTTCTTCCTCCTATCCAACCAGTCATTCCCCTTTAAATACAAATGTCACATCCTGGTTTCTCTCTATAATGTTCATTTTGAAGAGGGTATTGTTTCCTATAAACTTAAGGTCATGCAAGGGGTGGACTAAAGTTTGAAGGCAGTGGATTCGGATCAGAAACGAAAGTTGGGGTTAATTATATCATAAGCAATCATTGTAATGAAATGCCCCACCACTATATCTCTCGACTTTTTCCTAGCAAGGGTGTCAAAATGGTCCATTAACCACCTACCCAAGGCAAGTTGACTACCTATTTCCATACACCATAAAAAGAAAAGTTCTAATTTTAACATTGCACTATAGCTAATGCCTCTTCCATTTATGGTATTGGTAATGATGTGGTGAATGATTTTAAGCATGGGACTCCTAATGTTAGTGGATTTGGAGTATCTAAGGTTAAAATTTAGGTTTGACCCGATAATCTCTCTCCAAAATGCATGAGGATCAAATTCATCTATATAATTGAACGCACCTACCTCTGTAAACCCAAAAATTTGGCAAGTTTTCCCAAGACTTAATGTATAAGGTTATCACGACCTATTTCCGGATCGCGATGGTCCTAGGATGCGAGAGATGCCAATGGCGACCGACACCTATAGAACCCAGTATCACATGCAAAATCTATAACCATCAATTAATTATTCATTTTAATTAATTACCATACATTCTGTCATTCTATAATTCTTTCTGTAATCTAGTGCAGTTGGCTGTAACAATCATTATAACATATCATATTAACATCATATACCATAAAAACATCATATATATACATGTTCATATCCTAACTAACCCATACATACCCCCGTCGAGCAGCAAGAATGTCACACCCCAACTCCAGTAGTGCGACAGTCCTAGGGCAAGGGTAGGCTTAAGGCCACCATAAACCCGTAAAACACTCATATCCTGGATCCCAATCATATAATATATATTCATGTCAAATACAAATATCATTACAATATTCATTCCTGTCATTTATGTAATCATACTTTATTCATTTATATTCATTATCATATAATTTCCTCTTGTTCCTTACTGATCAAAAGATACATCCCACATCACTAAGGAACGTAGCCCAAAATGTAACAGTTCATACATCAAAATAATATCATCCTCAATAACTAACTATAGAGCTCTAGAGTACACTCACAATACATAGAGTACCATAATACAATTCAATGAATATATATATATAACAAAATAATTACAATGGAGACTTCTTGGAGGAATGTATCAAGAAGCTAGGTCTTCTATATTAGCTCCTTCTTAAGCTACACTATCACCTGAAATCCACAGAAGAGGAGTGAGCCTTCAACTCAGTAAAATATGAACATGCAATATAAAAGATATATATTAATCCAAGGGAAGGGTCAATCCAAGGAACATGGGTATGAAAATATCATATGGTTATGCTTACAAGAACAAAAGTGCTCACAATCGAATAGCACTATCAAATCACATGATAGAACTGCATAGTGCATCAGTAGCCTTGCTACCTATCACAACAGAGCGCATCAGTAGTCCTTGCTACCTTATCGCAAACGCATACTTGGCCAGGCATACGCGTAGAGCTCATGGTTCCCTCTAGGTGGAACATTGATAAAAACCCTATCAGCTAGGTTCCCAAAGTGCACAATGGACCAATGAATTTACTCTCATTAGGAAGAGCGTTCTATCCATAAGGTCATATGGTTGCAATCTCACAAGAAACATATTGGTCACAAGACCATCAACATATAATATAAATTCAGTCAAGTTAACAAAGTGGTTTCATATGAACTTGATCCAAGGAAAGATGACCAAGTCATTTACAATATATACATGGTAATCACATGATACAAATTGTCATTTTGGTTGGGAATATCTTGGAAATTTCAATTGATAGGTCAGAAATACAATATCATATAACATTTGAATCATATATGTGAACATTAGGAAGATTTTGGACAATTCATTTTAAAGAAGCAATACACATATGCAATGTTCATACTTACCTCAAAGCAATTTATCCTCAGTTACTTGTACAATCAATAATTCTCCTTTAATTTCTTGAATCCTCTTTTCCCTATGACATTACCCCAAGTGTTCAAAATTAGGGTTTCCTCAATCAACAATACATAATATGATTCTCTATAATTTTAATCATCTTACAGCCTTTATTATTGTTTCCTAACATCAATTTAATTAATCCCTTACGAAAATCTGAAGTTTAAGAATTTGCTTACTATATATGTCACTATTCATCAAGTTCCATAAATTCTGATATCTTGAATATTAATCAAAATTAATAGTCTTAAATACTTATAATAGAGTCTATATACTCACATAGATCTATTCTATCAATCAAAAATTCTTAATCTAAAGAGAAATTAAAGTTTAGAGAAAATTACTTTATTTTTCCCCAAAACTGAGTTCCTGAAGAATCTGACTTAAAAATAATGATCACAACCTTAAATACGCTAACTTAATGATCTAATGCATTAATTTCGAGTATTAATGTATTAAAAACAAATGGGATAGATTTGAGAAATGCATGAGAATAAATGAGAACGAACGAAGAAAAAAGAAGAAGAAAATATCATGCAAATAGACACTGCTTCTCCGTTAAAATAGGCTACTGCCTCTCAGCTTCCCACTTCCCCTAACTCACTTCGCCTATTTCCACTTCACATATGCCACCTCGGCAATGCCTCTTCGCCAAACTCGCTTTGCCTAACTCTACTTCGCATATGCCACCTCGGCAATGCCTCTTCGCCAAACTCGCCTTGCCTAACTCTACTTCGCATATGCCACCTCGGAAATGCCTCTTCGCCAAACTCACCCCGCCTAACTCCACTTCGCATATGCCACCTTGATAATGCCTCTTCTTCAAACTCGCCTCGCCTAACTACTCTTCGCATATGCCACCTCAGCAATGCCTCTTCGCCAAACTCGCCTCGCCTAACTCCACTTCACCTATGCCACCTCAGCAATGCCTCTTTGCCAAACTCACCTCACCTAACTCCACTTTGCATATGCCACATCTGCAATGCCTCTTAGCATATATAGCAGATTTTGCTGAGCTGGAACCCCTTCCTCATCAACTTATACTAAACCAGCTCATAAATGAGCTATAAATATCCAAACTCCCTAATTCTTTTTGTCACTTAAAATATACACTTAGGGATCCAACATATCCAAAATTTAAATCAAAAGGAGATCTACACAAACTATGGTGAATTTCTAAAGTTCACCCTGACTTTACTGCCCAAAATCATTCGAACAGGTCTGATTAATTTCAGTCTCAACTGAGCTATACTTATCCAATTCCCCTTAAATTTTACAGTCAACAATATAATACATAAAGGAATATTTCTCATGTTTACACTTTTGGCTCATTCAGCATCAAACATTTCCAAAAAAATAAACATTCTCATATTTCCTGCAGAAAATCATGAACCAGATAGGTTCTGGTCAATGAGGCATATCTCCTCGCACACACAAAATTTCCAAAACAATTTTACAGATTTAGAAATAAAAATCTGCAACTCACATGATTTATATTTTTCTAATTTATTCCTTTAAAGCCTCAAAACTGACTCATCAAATTATTCCTGCATACCAAAATTCTGAAATTCTCCAAAACATTTATCCACACATCTCAAAAATTAGAAATGAAAATAAAACAAAACAAAAAAACAAAAAAAATAAAAATCAAATATTTATTGTTGGGTATTACATTCTTCCCACTGTGAGGCCTTGCCTGAGCACCGCCGTCCGGTCCCGCCCTCTTCTCGAGAGGAAAAGAGAGCATTGGGGCATCGGAGTGCTCATATAGGGGCAATTTCTCACGGAGTAGACGAGCTTAGCGCCTTTTATTTGAAATCAATTTTGATGTTTTGAAGTCGCCACCTTAAGTTATTTTTGTAGGGAAAATTTAAGGTAAAAATCCATTTTGACTCTAATTTTATCCCAAAGGAAAAAAGTACACTAGTCCTTAAAACCAAAGAGGATTCAGGGACTAGGTTTTCGGTTGAACTTGGCTTTCAATTTTAACCTTGATTTAAAATTATTTTCATGAACAATTAAAGAAATAATATATAGGATGCATGTATAAGTAATTAAATGGATGAACAATATGATCAAGTAAAGCAATTGAAAGAAAGTGATAAAAGTGAATTATTACATCTTAAATACCTTAAAAACAGGGGATATCAACTCTAGCCCTTATGGGTTCTAGGTTGATCACACATTCCCCAAATAATATACAACAAATAAAGTTAAGCAGATAATTAAGAGAAAAGAGATGGTTTTATCGTTTTTTGGATTTGAAGCTTTCATACAGCTTGCCTGCGTATCCCGTCGAATGGGAATCAAAACCCACGCAGTTCTTCCTTCTCGCAAAGGAGGGTTGATTTTATGCCCAATTTATCATGTTTTGATTCTTTATTTTAATGCT
>CANXYC010536094.1:0-11333 GCA_948193065.1 Aleurites moluccanus | reverse complement strand
AATTTGGTATGGGGAAGATCAATGGTGGCCGAAACCTTGAAAGGAAGAAAGAGAAAAGTTTGAATGGGAAATGGCTAAGGAAGAAGAAGAGGTGGGAAAAATCCACCTAAATATCAATTTGGTAATCCTATGCATTGATCCAATGGTAAAAATTATGAAACCTAGTTTACTAACCATTTAATTCTTGATCTTTTCATCCAATGGTTTCATTTAGGTTAACCTATAATGATATCATACACTTGCATACACCATATAAGTCCATATTCCTTAGGAAAAGACTATACTACCCCTAGTTCGAATTGGATCCCTATCCAATTAACTTTTCTCGGAATTATTTTCTACCGGCTTTAATCTTCTAACAATAATTCATTTGACCATTATACCTCTATTTTCATGTCTTAATATTCCCTTTTATTATCAAATATAGTGTTAATTTCCATAAAAACTCAAAGAGTGTGAAATGACCATTTTGCCTCTAGTTCACCAAAAACTCAATTTTTACCCGATTGTTTCCTAACAGCCTTTAAACCCCCTCTATTCATACAAACACATCATATAACATGCATACATGTCAGATTCAAGTATAAACATATAATAATTCACAACATTCAAATCAAGTCAAAAGTCCCAAGGTTGCCCTTTGTTGTTCAGGTTGTAGGTTTTAACTAAGGTGTTACATTTAGTACGAGAATTGGTAGTAAGGTGAATGCTAACTTGGCTAGGCTGAAGCATAGGGTTGGCTATTTTCAGTCTTTTCAAAAGCTTTTGGATGTGAGTCAGGACTTTGCCAACTTCATGGTGGTGGATAGTCAGATCAATTTAGCTATGGTTATTAAGGAGTTTATAGATTCGAGTGATCTTGAGGATGTGGTTAGGCAGGAGTTAAGGATGGCTGCTTTGGTATCAGGCTATATGTTTCCTAGCTCTCCAAGATGGGGTAACATTGAGAAGGTGGAGTTAGTGGCTCTAATGGGGCAAGGTTCTTCTATTACTGGTCTTGTTCTAGCTGAGACATTGCATTGTTTGGATAGCAGGTGCAAGGTGGATGGGCTATGGTCTGTCAGTCCAATGATTCTCCAGGTGAGGAAACGACTTTTTTTTTTGGTTTGGTTTTGACTAGCATGGGTAATCTGATTGGGCTAACTGGTATGTTTAACTGATCTGTTTAGGTTGACTGGATTAGCTTGTCCGTTTAGTTAGATTTGACTGATTTGTTTGGGTTGACTGGATTAGCTAGTCTGTTTAGCTAGGTTTGACTAGATTAGCTAGTTTGATTAGCTAGGTATAACTTATTTGTTTAGGTTGACTGTATTAGCTGGATTTAATTGATCTGTTTAGTTTAACTGCACTCTTTTCCAAGTTTGGCTTAAAGATCAGCTCCAGGTGGTTAGTCCTCCAGCCATAATATCATATTCATCGACGAACTATCGAACGCAGAGGATCTGGGTCTGCTTCGACACTGAGCATGAATGGATTAGTTAGCCACTGGAGTTGGGCCGAGAGGACATTTTGTGTTTTTATTCTTGGTATGGGGTATGCTCGTTCATAACTATAAGTTATAGGTATAGCATGGTGCTTTTGTTGGGTTTTCATATAACCATCTTCTACCCAGGGACTAGGGTTTTAAGGCAAATAGGTGTGTCTCAGGGAATCCAGCCAGATAGGCATGTTTTTCTGATTTTCTTTATTTTTGGTACTATGATACGGGCTATTATGAGTGGCTATATAAGGAGGATGTATTTGGTGAACCCATCTAGATTGGTTGATAGGCTGGATGGTTATGATGTTTGGCTCAAAGAGAGTGTTTGGCCCTTAGAGAAGCTGCACAGAGTGACTTTGCTTCGATTGATAGAGGGGTAATGGATATCAAAGTTCATCAAGTGAGCTATCTTGCATAAAAAATTAAAAAAAAAAGAGCCATCCAAGTTCAATAAGTCACCCAATCAAAGAGTACAAAATCATTGTTCAATATACTCCCAAAGAACTATAGCTACTGCCCAAAAAATACACTTTCCCAAATGAGCTTTAAAAATTGGTAAACTAATTTTTAAGGTTCTTTAGTATGTTTTAAGGTCTCCTATAAAGTTTGGTAGCCTTTGGATCTGATTTGGTTGGTGAAACTCATCAAATGGCAAAACTAGTCAAAACCATGGTTGTTAAAATCGGATCAGACAGACTGGTCGAACTGGAAAATTGGAAACCGAATCAAAGATCGATCCGGTCATCCCAAAAATTGGTTAAAAAACTATGAACCAATCGAACCAGACCAGTTTTTTCGATTTGAGCAGGTCAGATATTTTTTAATTTTTTTAACTTTTTTTATCAAAAATAATAAATGTCAAATTATATTTATTTTTATCATATATATAATAAATGTCAAATTATATATACATATATATGTATACCAATTTTTTTTCGATTTAACTGGTTCAATCCCTATCAAACCTCTGACCCTCTAACCCTCTGCCTTCACTGGTTCTTTAATTGATACGGTTCTGAAAACATTAGTCAAAACCGAGAAAAGAAAAGGATTACGTAAATAGATTCTTTAGGTAGGAGAAGGTGTTTTAGGATATCACGAGAAGTTTGGTTTGATTTGGAGGTGTTTTGATAAGTGAAACTTAAGATATAGTGAGATAGGTAAAATAAGGTACAATGGTGTTCCAGAATTATAAAGGACTTTAGGGATTCAAAAAGGCAACAAAATAAAAAGTCTTCATAAAATTTGAAGTTAAAAAGTTGAACAAGAAACTCATAGAAGACAATATGATGAAATTATCAAGACTTGATACTAAAAACCTGGAAATAAAAGCTTGCTTAATTGTAAATGGGCTGGAATTGAAGGACTTGAAATTGTGAAAGAAATTGATTTTAAAATTGCAAGTAAATTAAAGACAATAAATCAAAGACTTTGAAAGGAAAGAGAAAAGTTTAAAATGAAAATAAACTTTCTTGAATTTAAAGATTAAAAATGGAAATGTAAAGGAAGAACTAAACAGATTTCTTAAAATAGAAGACAAAAAGGAAAGTTTAAATTTGAAAGGAAATGCAACAAATTGAATTGAAAGACTTTTCTCATTCATCCAAATCTCAATATTTCCTCTTACATTCAGCCTATATAGGCTATTATAAAAGTATATTACACTAATTAATGCTAAAGACAAATGTAATAGCAAACAACCTGTTTTAGTAAGAGACAAGTATGCTTTTAGCTGCCTAAAAGCATGTCTAGCCAAATCAAGTGATAAAGTCAAAAGATGGAGAAAGCTATATAAAAATCTAATTTTTCTTCTTCAAAAACTTTATTCCTTTCAATTCCTCCTAGTCTTGCATATGAATGAGGAGAGTCATCTTTGCATGATTTAATTAATTTCAATAACCCAAAATAGAAGCCCAAAATTTGTCTCTTTATTGAATGGGCTGGAATTAAGTCAAGTGGAGAGGTATTGGGCTCCTTCTTCTTAGATGACCATGTTAAGCCCAAAAGAATATGGTGAAGTCTCATATCCTCTTACAATATGGGCTGAGTTCATGGGCTTTTCTTTGTGGACTGGATTTGATGGACCATTTGTTGGAGAAGTGGAAGTAGATGGGCTAGGCAATACATCAGCTATAGTAATTTCAAGCGTTGAATTTTATAATTGAAAGATAGGTTTGAAGCTCCTTGAAATACATCAGAGGGACTAGAAGACTAGGATAACTCTGGATCTGAAGCTGATATAGGAGTTGAGACGATGCAGGCTACTAAGGATGCAACAACTAAGGTAAATGTGTCTGACACTTTGGAGGAGGATAATGACCCGGATGATAGTGGAGACATCCACCTAAGGATGAGGACTTAGATAGATTGATTGGATTGGTCTGCTTAGCCATAGGTTCATTTTTTTGATTTAAGGATCTAGATATGGATTTTATGGATCTGCTTTTTATTGATATGGATAGACTTTGACCTAGTCATGAATTTTTTATGCTTGACTGAATGACATGATAGGATATATATAAATGAGACAGTATTTACGAAATTGTAAAGATATGACTTGTATGATAACTTGTAAATTTTGCCACCATAATGATAATTGGTGAACAATACATGAAATGTGAATGAGATATCATAGTTTCCTTGCTCTCTTCTCTCTTCTTTTTCATCTTTTTCTTTTTCTTTTTTTTTTTATTGTTCTAACTTTTGACCAAGCCACCCTTGTGGATTTTTGACTTGACAAACTACTCTAACTTTTGCCTAAGCTGCACTTTCGGGTTTTCAATTTAGCGAGCTGGCAAAGAATCAAATAACCATGTAATGATTTTGGCACAAAATGATAATTTTATTATGATTTGGACTGCACTACTATCATGACCCATTTTCGAATCGCTATGGTCCTAGGATGCAAGAGATGCCAATGGCGATCGGCACCCATAGAACCCAGTATCACATGCAATATCTATAACCATCAATATACTATTCATTTTACTTAGTTACTATTCATTATGTAATTCTGTAAAACTGTCTATAATTTAGTGTTGTTGGCTGTAACATCCATCATCATATATTATATCATATATCATAAAGCATCATCACATATACATATACATGTATGATAACTAATTCATACATACCCCATGGAGCAGCTAAAACATGAACATCAAAATATAATATTTAAAATATTTACATTATTATCAACTGACAGCAAAAATCCACAGAATGTCTGAAGTTGGGATTCTGCAATCTACTCTTCTCCTGAAATGGTTAAACAAGGAAAAGATGAGTATATAAGATACTCAGTGAATCTATATGCATCACCAATTAAAATAATATGGATAAAAAGGTATAATAAGAATAAGGTAACAATGGCACCAATATTAATAATGTCGGGTTACATAATCAGTAACAGAAAATGACAGGAAGATCAATAGTCATATCAATGGCATGGAATCATATGGTATGATAGATATAAGGCCCTGAAACACGTAAACTATGTGTAATCACACAATCGATCTCATTTCAAGTAAACATAAGACTGATCAGGTCTTATGGCTAGGACCAATAATCCTTCCCTGCTCGGGTATCAATATCAATGTGCACATTCCGACAATATATACCCACTACCCTATCGGAGCGGCAGCTCTGTCAAACCACATTTAGGTCAATACAAGTGAAAATCATATCAATAGATACCATTATGCAATAATGGTATCACCAATGGCAATAAGCTCAATATCATTGATATCAAGTAACAATTTAATCAATGGCATAGCAATAGACGATATATAATCAATGATAATCAGTTTAGTAAACAACAAATGTATGGAACAAAGATTGGTTATATAAAGGAAATCGATAGGCCAATTGGCATTCCAATGTCACTAGTGACGATGGTATTCAAATGGTAGACCTATAGAAGAAAAATGTGATAGGCCTATGAAATTACAACTAGGCATTTTATCAAACACATGGTGGGCATAATAGGGCAAGCGTTTAATTTAGGTTTTGGCATAAAGTTGGCATGCCTAATTCATCAAAAAACAAGCTCACATTGTAGGCAACACAATAGGTAACAAATACACAATATTAAACAACATTTAAGGAATCAAATTGGCTAAGGAATACAAGGGAAAAATCAAACAAAACATAGGCAATGAATAGTGATTTTGGTTAGGCCAAAACTTGGTTTCCATATATGGTTTCCAATTCAATTTTCAATGCTTGGAACATGATAAATGATGCATATAAGACTCACCAAATGCTTCCAATTGGTTAGGAAAATTCATTACACCCATTTCTTCAAAGGAGGCAAAATAAGCAATCTTGTTCATCTTTGTGTTCTATACCAAAATAATCACAAATTAATCATCCATTCGCCTCCAATTAACGTATTCTAAGCTTAATTATCATTAACTAATACTAATTCAAATGGCCAAAGCAAACAACTTCAATTTATGGTTTGAAATTGGGGATTTCTATCCATGTGCATCAATTGATGCAATCTAACCTAAAACCCATCTAATTCCATGTCTAAATCATTCAAATAAACCATAAAACTGCACAAATCAAATCCTTAACTCAACCTTGATGTAACAGCCAAAATTTCCCCTTCCAAAATCCTTGAATTCCTTAAAGTTCCAAGCAAAACTAAGATGGAAAATGGAAGAACTATGGTTGATTTAGTATTTTCTATGATTTTTCTCTTGAAAATTGGTTGGAAAAATGGTGGAGAAATGCCAACAATGGTTCAGCCAAATGGGTGAAGGGAGAAGAAGAGAGCCAAATTTTTCCTAAGGCATACTTAAATATTAAGCAAAAATGACAAATTACCTTTTGGTCCTTAAACATTCAAGTATTCATACTTTGACTCTAACTTCTTCTGTAATTTATTCTAACTATTCTATTGAGAATTGGATTTCAAAGTGAGAAATCAAAAGGCTTATTTTTATTTATAAAAATAATTTCAGAGTCATTATGAAACCCAGACCGACCAATTTCGACTATTTCCCCAAAGTTCCATTTATTTACGATTTGCCATTGGTTACTTTTTCAGTGTTCCTAAATATTTTTCTCCTCTTTCTTTTTACCATAATTACACATGCATTTATGTGATCCTTTACCCCCTAATCAAAATCAGAAATTCAATTGTTGCCTGGACTGCTATTTTCTCTAAAGTGTTTCCAACACCGAGGATTTCCTGAAAAATAATTCATTCGCTTTCTAACTGTCTCTAAAATTATTTTCCATCATTTCAATATTTTTAAACAATAAACTGAGAACTAAATCATGTATATAAGATAGGACTTTCTAGGGTATTACAACTACGTATCTCGATTATCTTTTTTTTCATTGAACACATATTTTTTTCGAGAATTAGGTCTACGTAGTTCTGGTTTGTACAATGCATGTTTGATTACAATGAAACAAAAACTACACAAAGTATCTCTTCAATTGGTCAAGATTACAAGGACTTGAGAATTCATTGCCGTCTAAATCCATTAATATGGCTCCTCCACCAGTTAGAATCTTCTTGAGAATATATGGGTCGGCCCAGTTTGGTCTGAATTTGCCTCTTGGATCATAAACAAGAGCTTTGATTTCTTTCAACACCAAGTTGCCTTCTTATAAACCTCTGTCAAAAAGATATTTGTTGAAATGACTAGCTAATCTTTGTTGGTACCCCTAAAGCTAATACAAGGTGTCCATTAGTCTTTTCTTAAATCAGTTCCATTTTATTTTCTAAGGCATTAATATTCAAAATTAATGTATTAGACTTCTAGATTATTCTATATTAAGGCAGAAATCATCAGATTTAAGCAAGAAATTCAATTTTGGAGAAATAAGGTAAATTTTCTTCCAAGCTTATTTCTTTTAGATTTATTTAAGTCTGTTGGTTAGAATAATTAATAAAGGGTGTATAGAATTTATTGCAAGCAATTTGAAGTCATTAATGATAATTAATGCGTAAGAAATCAGAATTTTGAGAATGTCATGAATAGTAACATGAACAGTAAATTCGAATTAAATAAAAATTTTTCTTTAAGAGATGAATTAAATTGATGATGAGAATTAAGAATAAAAACTCTAAGAAGGTTAAATATTCAGAAATCATGTTAAATATTATTGATTTAGGAAAACCCTAATTTTGTATATTTGGGGAAAATTTTCTTAAGAAGAGAAAATCAAAGTAATTGAGGAGTTTGGAGTTGAGCAAATTGCTGAAAGGAATTCAAGGATAAATCTATATTGAGGTAAGTATGAACATTGCATTTGTCTTTACTTCATTGAGATAATATGACCAAGTATCATAAATGTTAACCCATATAATTCTTGTATGCTTGATATTCTATTACCGGATTGTTAATCGAAGATCCTATGATATTATAAAACTGAGATTTACCATTTGTTCATGAAATTACCATGTATATGTATATGTATATTTATTGTAAGTGACTTGGTCAATTTTCTTGGATTAAGTTCACATGATTTCTACTTGCTTCTTACCTGTTAAACTTGAATGAAATTATGATATATATATTGATGGTCTTGCGACCAATATGTTCTGGTGATATGAAACCATATGACCCTATGGATAGAACGCTCTTCTCAATGAGAGTAAATTCATTGGTCCATTGTGTACTTTGGGAACCTAGCTAGTAAGGTTTTTACCAGTGTTCCACCTAGAGGGGACCATGAGCTCTAGGCGTATGCCTGACCAAGCATGCATTTACGATAAGATAGCAAGGACTATTGATGCGCTCTGTTATGATAGGTAGCATGGCTATTGATTCATTCTGGAGTTCTACCATGATATTTGATAGTGTTATTCGATTTTGAGCACTTCTGTTTCTTTGTAAGCCTAACCACATTCTGATTCTTACCATGTTCTTGAAATGAATGTCTCTTTCGGATTATATATTTATATAAGTATGTATATGTATTTCTTTCTTACTGCATGTTCATATTTTATTGAGTTGAAGGCTCACTCCTCTTCTGTGGATTTCAAGTGATAGTGTAGCTCGTAAGGGAGCTAATAAAGAAGATCAAGTTTCTTGACTTATTCATCCCAATAAGCTTCCATTGTAATTCTTTTGGTACATGATTATGTATATTCATTGAATGGTATTATGACACAATATGTAATGGGAGTATACTCTAGAGCTCCGTAGTTAGTCATTTGAGGATGATAATATTTTGATGTATGAATTGTTATCTTTTGGGTACTCTTGTTCCTTAGTGATGCGAGATGCATCTTTTGATCAGTAAGGAGCAAGAGAATATTATTATGAAATGATATAGTAAAGAAATGAATTATGCTTATATAGATTATGAAAATGATATTATGTGATATTGTATTTGATAAAATTGTGTATGAGTTCCAGGATATATGAGTTCTACGGATTTATGGTGGCCTTAAGCCTACCCTTGCCCTAGGACCGTCGCACCACTGGAGTTGGGGTGTGACAGAGGTGGTATCAGAGCTCTAGGTTTATAATCCTTAAGATGAAAGATAGATAGAGATGCATGAGCACTAGTATAAGTATTGATTAAGATAACTATGGAGCATAGGATTATGTCCCGTCCAATTGTGTCTTCCTTTGATATTTATATCTGCGTTAAGTATGTGTAGTGAGTCTGATAATGTTTGTTCTTCTTACCAGTATCGAGATGCCTCCGTATCGTGGCAGAGGACAAGGTCAAGGCTATCCTAGGTGGGATTTACCTTCTGAAGAAGGTTCTGTAGACGGTAATGGAGGTGATGAGGTTCCTCATGTGCCACCAGTGGATGTGGCTCATATGGAACAACAGTTAGACCAGCTGTAGAGGAAATATGCAATGATAGCTGAGTTTATTACTCAGCAAAGGCAGCAGCAGGTACCTCTAGTGCAAGTTCTGGAAATCCCTGTTCCTCATATATTTCCACCACCGGTAGTGCGTCAAGAAGAAGAGGTATCCTTTGAAAGATTTCTCAAGTTCAAGCCCTCAGAATATAAAGGGGAAGTGGATCCTATAGATTTCTTGGAAGAAATTGAAGAGAAAGTTTAGATTCTGAGAATTCCAGATATGAGGGCTATTGAGTTTATGGGTTATCTGATGAAGGCTGAAGCAAAAGACTGGTTCAAGAGAAGCATTTATGGTATGCTTCGGGATAATGAAGAGTTATCTTGGGAGAGATTCAAGGAGTTTGTGCTGAATGAATTTCTTCCTGAGAGTGTGAGGGAAGCTAAGTCCTTGGAGTTTGAGAGATTAGTGCAAACTCCTGGCATGAGTGTTTCTGAGTATGCCAGGAAGTTCAGTCAATTGAGTAAGTTTGCTCCTGCATTAGTGCCTACAGAAGCGGCACAGATTCAGCGATTCCATAGAGGATTGGTGGTTCCATTGTTTAAGCTCCTAGCTGCACTTGAATTTGATTCCTATTCCAAGTTGGTGGACAAAGCTAGGATCATTGAGAACAGGGAAATGGAAGCCAGATCAGAAAGGGTTGAAAAGAAGAAGTTTAAAGCTGATAGTTCTTTTAAGCCAGACAGTGGGATGAAGACGATGGTAGTAGCCCATTAGCCAGCTTCCAGAAGTGGGTATAGAGGACCTTCAGAGAGATTGCAGCAGAGTAGGACTACTCCTAGATCTACTTCTCAGATGAGTCAGGGATCATATAGTTTTGCATCACCCAGGGCTCCTAAACCTCTGTGTCCTTCATGTGTAAAATTTCATAGTGGGCCTTGTCACTATGCATCAGGAGCTTATTTCAGGTGTGGACAACAAGGTCACTTTCTCAAGAATTCTCCACAGCCACCCTTTGGAGGTAGACCTCAGGCTTTTCATGCTATAGTATAGATGAGTAGAGAGAGGAGCATCAGTCAGCATCCAGGGGGAGGTAGAGGTATTCTGGATAAGACTATTGAGGCTGGCAGAGGATCAGGTCAGCATGAGGCTTAGGCTTCTGGATCAGCTCCTATGGGTAGAGGCAGAGGGAGAGTTTTTACTTTAGCTCAGCACGAAGCCCAAGCATCCAATACAGTGGTTACAGGTATTCTTCCAATTCAAGCCTTGAATGCTAGGGTATTATTTGATTCGGGAGCTACGCATTCATTTGTATCGTCATATTTTTCTAAGAAGTTGCATGTGCCTTGTAAATTGCTTGATAATGTGTTGGTTGTTTCTACTCCTTTGGAGGAAGAGATTGAAGTTCAGAACTCCTATCCATCCTGTGTGGTTAGCATAGGTGGCAAGAGCTTGAGTTTGGATTTGATTGAGCTGCCAGTGTTGGAGTTTGATGTGATATTAGGTATGGATTGGTTGTCAAAGCACTATGCCATTATAGATTGTAATGGGAAGAAGCTAATCTTTAAGCCACCTTTGGGTGAGGAATTTGAGTTCCAAAGGGAGCGAAGTACCCTACAATGCTATATCTGCCATTGGGGTAAGAAGGTTGCTGAAAAAGGGTTGCTAAGGATATTTGGCCTATGTCCGGGACACTAGTAAGGAAGTGAAAGGTTTGGAGCAGATTCCTATAGTCAATGAGTTTCCGGATGTATTTCCTGAAGAATTGCCTGGTTTGCCACAGGATAGAGAGATAGAGTTTGGTATAGAGTTGCTACCTGGCACGAGTTTAATTTCTATTCCTCCCTACTGTATGGCACCAGTTGAGTTGAAAGAATTGAAGACTCAGTTGTAAGATATGCTTGACAAAGGATTTATTAGACCCAGTAGTTCACCGTGGGGAGCACCTGTACTCTTTGTAAAGAAGAAGGATGGTTCTATGAGGCTATGCATAAACTACAGGCAGCTTAATAAGGTAACTATCAAGAATAAGTATCCTTTGCCAAGAATAGATGATCTATTTGATCAGTTG
>CANXYC010536084.1:0-25557 GCA_948193065.1 Aleurites moluccanus | reverse complement strand
TGTGAGTCACTACTTCTTTGTCTCCACTAGCCACCATGATAGTCTCGTTGACTTCAGTAGCATCATCAAGTTGCATTTTGTTCTTACAAACATGACATGTGGCTCCTGTATCTAACCACCATTCTGAATAAGTACTGGCCTTTTCACTTTTTTCGATCATAGCAATAAAATTTTGAGGCTTAGTATTCTGTACTATCATATTTGCTTCTTTATTTGGTGTGTTAGATTTATTTTTTATAAGAGCCTTACATTCTATAATGAAATGACCCCATTTCCCACAGTTGTGGCACTTGCCCATTTTCTTCTTAGAAATGGTCTTTTTGGCCTCCAACTTGGGGGGTTCATTTTTGGTCGACTTGGATCTCCTAGAAAATTTCTTGGAATATGTGATTGTGTTAGCAGCCGACTGCTGTTGTCTGACAATTTCTAAGTTATTTCTAGCTTTGTTCTCATTTTCGATTCTGATGAATCGTTTGAGATCATCCAGTCCCACTTGCACCTTTTTCCTATACATTTTAGTTTTAAAAGTGTGCCATGCAAAAAGTAGTTTGTAAATTATTGCCCCAACTAAGAAGGCATCACAGATGATGATCTTTTCATTATTTAATTTAGTTCTCAGATTTTCTAGATCAGTTACTTGAGGAGTAATTTCCATATTTCCATTAAATTTGAAATCCATGAATTTGTCAACTATGTAAGTTTTTGACAATTCCTCCTCATTTCTAAATTGAGCATCTAAATTATCCCATATATTTTTTAGCAGTGTTATATTTGCTAAAAACTTCTGCCAATCGATCAGAAAGACAATTCAATAGATTGTTTTTGCAGAAGTCATCATCCTTGTTCCATTGAAATTCATCAATATCCTCCATTGTATTAGTAAAGGTACTCAAAACAGTGTAGAATATATTTTCATATTTCAGTCCAAATTGAGTCTTTCACTTCCAGGAATTAAATTCAGATCCACTAAACGTTTCTAATTTGATCATCTCAATCGGAATACGTTTATCCATTCTTCTATATATTTAAATAGACAATTAAATAACAAAAATTATATAGAAAAAAAAGTTGGAACAAGTGCACCTGAATTGAACCAATTGAATCAAACCAGTGATTGAATCAGATCAATGATTTGAATCGAATTGATCGTTGAATCAAACTAATTGAATCGAACTGATGAAATCAAACCAATCATTGAATCAAACCAATTGAATTAAACTGCTGAAATCAAATCAATGAATCAAACCAGAGATTTGAACCGAACTAACAATTTGAATAGAACCAGCGATTCAAACCGAACCAGTTTCAAATCTCTGTTCTTCATCGATCTGCAATCGATGGCCATTGGTTTGCTGCGATGGAGGTTGGACTGCCGAATTCACGTCCGATCGAAGCTGGAACAGGCAGGCGGTGACCGAAGCTACCAGCTATGGAGGTTCAGACTGGAGCACCGGTGGTTGTGGAGCTGCGGTCGGTGCTGGGAGTCACTGAGAGAGAGCGTCGCTGCCTGAGACAACTGTGGGAGCTTCGGATCAGGCTGAGTGTCCTGACTCTTCCCTGAATGAGCACCGATCTGTACTGTCGATGGCAGCGAGCTCACGCGACGGCTCAGGAATTCGGTGAAAAATCGATCACAAAACTTGTGTTCCTACAACCCATTCAACCAATGGCAAAACATTATTTTAGGCTTGCAGGAACTGGAGATGTGACGATCTGATGCGAGATTCGACGACGGCGGAGTTTTGCTGCTGGTTAGGTCTCGACCGATAACGAACTTGGTAGTGGAGTTCTCAACCGGCAGAAGCTTGGTGGTTTTGTGAGTTTCTGCTGATCGGTTTCTGGTTTCAGCAGATGGGTTCGTCACCGGCAAGGAGGATGGCCACCAGTGAGGAGGTTGCAAAATTCTGCGTAATGGGACAAATCAATTTCAGAAGCAAAATTTTGAGTTTGCTTTCAACAATCAACCAATTCTGCGTAATGGGACAAATCAGTTTCAGAAGCAAAATTTTGGGTTTGCTTTCAACGATCAACCAAATCAATTGTCACACTTTTTTTTTTCTTTTTCAAAACAGAATAATGCTTCAAGATTGTTAGGGTTTTAGATCAAGCAATATGCGATTGCTTGAAACATTACACCCTAGGTATCTAATTTAGAAAACCTAACATGCTGCCCCCAGCTAGCATATATATAGGTTTACACTAGAGTTAAATCAGATAATAAACTCTTACCCATTAGGCCCATTACAAAGATTCATTATCTATTAGAACTTATATTAAAACATATATTAAGATTATTTAATATACCCAACATATATGTGATTGTAAAATTCTCTCCCTCTCTACAGTCTCGCTCTTTCTTTGAAGTTTAGAATTTTTAGCTTATTCTTCTCATATACCATAACCCTGACAATGGCCTTGAAATCCGACAACTCGAGACCCACAATCCCAAAATACTCTAATTTCAAATTTGGTACCTAGATTGAGATCAGCTCCGACAAACAGGGATGAAAAGAGGTAAAGCTTACCAGCTCAAAAAAAAATCCTATACATTTATGAAATTTTTTTATTTGATTTATTAAAATCCAATTTTTTATATAACCTGATTTATCTAAGATTAATATTTTAAAAAATTATATATATATATGAAAAAATTTTAATTTAGGATTCATCCAAAATTAATTTTTTAATTTTTTCACTACTGACGAGAATGGATTATGTGGCTCCTGATGTAATGGTATAGTAATCCACCGCATCTCCTCTAGGAGCCCAAACAAACATAGATTTATTGCCAAGAGTAAAGCTTACAATCCAGCCAAATACACCATAAAGAGGGAAAAAAGACAAATCCAGCATAGAGAGGATAAAGGAAAAAAATATAAAATAATTCTAAAAAAAAAGAAAGTAATATAAAAAGAATCAAATTCCATTCAAATCCATTTTAAATAAACTTATCTAAAAAATATCTCATGCATCATTGATTTCCTTTTATAAGAAAGATTGATATATATTTCATTCCTAAAATATGAAATAGTATGAAGAGTATGTTTGATTTAATTATTTATAATAATTAGACTATGTTTAATTTAATTATTTATTGTAGTAAATAGTTAGCACCTATTACTAATAGCATATAGCTAATAATTGTTAGATATAAATGTTAATTATTCAATAAAAATTTAGTAATTGTTATTGGATATAAAATAATCATATGGATATATATATATTATTTTAATAATGTTATGAAAATGAAAAATATTAATTAAAAATATTATATTTATAATTTTTTTTTGTAACATATAAAAATAGAAATTATTTTAAATATTATAAATAACATTATAATAATTATTTATTATTTTTAAATAAATATATCACATAAAAATTAATTTATTAATAATTATTTTATAAGAATAAAATGATAAGAGTACTATAATAATAATATAATATATCAACCATCAGCTGATAGGAAAAAATTTCAAAATAATATTTTTATAACAACGTTAGTTAATTCGAGTGATATTAAGTTTATTTTTTTAAATAAGATTTTAAACTTGAAATTTCTAAATGGAGAAAATAGGATTAAAAAAACTATATCTTCCTTGTAAATTCGATTTGAACCTGAATTTTTTTTGAAACCTGTGTGATTACTAGATACCGACCAGTTTTATAAAAAAAATAGAGCTTTTATTATTAGCAGCTGTTGGGGATATCTAACAGCAGTTTATCAAACATGTTGAGAGAAAAAACTCAGTTACCTCCAAGCATTTAAACTAAACTATAAACACTCACTAACTTAATAATTGATGGCAATAACTAATAGTTTATAGTTAGTCACTAATATATATTTGTTTGTGATTATATATATATATATTCAATTTTAATATAATATGAAAATAAAAATTATTATAAGGAAATTGTATTTAAAGTTTTTACATAAATTTATAATTTTTTTAAAATATGAATATAGTAATTATTTTAAATATTATAAATAATATTTTATTAATTATTAATTTTAAATAATTATGAATAAAAAAAATATCACATAAAAATTAATTTTAGAAAAATAATATAATTTTTTTTTAACCTATTATTCAAATACCTAATAACTATCAACAACTGAATGAGTTAATGGTTGAAAGATCAAAAATTATCATAACAATTAAATTAAAAACTCACATATATATAATTTTTTTAAAAAAAAAATATTCAATACATAAATATATAATTATGAGATGGAATTCAAACAGTTGATTTAATAGACATACAAAAAGTTCATGGCATTAGCATGTGATATAGATATAAAGTATAAACATATACGAGTCAAACAAACGTGCCAGGGAGTTGAAAATTTTTCAGTTGAATGACTGCCAAATCAGCGCGCGTGTTAAGTGTAGTCTTTAGACCATTTGAATTCTACAATGACTACATCATCATAATAAAAGTAAAATCTTTGAATATGTAGGGCCTATAAAGAAAAAGGACATAATAATTAGTCCCATTAAATCACTTTTCAAAAAAGCAAATAAAAATTTAATCTTAAAATTTATAAATTTATTCTATAATCTTATAAAACTTAAAAGAATATTCTAAATGTTCAAGTAATAAAATATATATTTATCAATTGTTTAAAAGAATAGCCATTCTAATATTTTATGAAATATTGTTATGTTATCTATATTTTCTACTTAGAAATAAATTTATATTCTTAACCTTTTTTATTTTTTTTATGTATATTATTCTTTTAATAAATATTATAAAACAATTGATTTTATTATTATATTAAAAATATTTTATTATTTATAAGTCAAGTATATAATTTTTATAATAAATATTTTTCTTTTATAATTTTATAAATAAAAAAGATAAATTCTTAATAAAAAATATATAAATTAAAATTTAAAATATTATTATTTACACTGAGTGTATATACCAATCAAATAAAATAAAAATACTTAGAGTAAAAAAAAAATATATTGGTGTCTTTTTACTAGATAAAAAATTCATATTAACTAAAATATCTCATCATTTATTAATTGAATGTATGAAATAAGTCCCAGTATAGATATTAAATTTCCAATTTACTATAATTTTTCTAAAAAATTACTACAATTTATGGCAAAAATAAAAATCATTATTTTTAAATATTTACCAAGTGAAATAGGCAATATTTTTATATATTTATTATATTTGAAAAAAAATAGTTAAAATTCATTTATAATATAATGATTAAAATTGATATTCTAAAAAAAATTAATGACAACTAATTTATAATCGAACGTTAAATACTTTAAAAGACATAACAAGAGTGTGAGAAGAATTTAAAGAAATGAGAATAATTCCACCTATTTTTTAAATATATAAATTAAATATTAATCAATTATATTTTTAAATTCATTCAAAAAATTATTTTCAATAAACATATAAATTAATTTAAAAATATTGGTTTACTGAACTAAATTAAAAAAAAAAACCTTATAACTCATCTCTGTAAAATAATTAAAAAAAATTGTTTGAAAAGAAAATATTATATCAAATATATATAAAACTTATATATATACAAAATTTTCAAGTAAATTAATAATTCTTTTATATGATATTAGAGTCTTTTTAACTAATTTAAAGATGCTATAATTCATAATTTGATTAATTATCAATGACAATTATGTTCAAACAAAACAAATCAATGACAATTCATTATATGATGCCAACACATTCAATAAAAATGCATTGTAATACAATGAAAAATAGAAGTCAAATCTCAACTAGATGATCTATATACATCTATGCAATAAAATCTTGAAATGGACTAATTCATTTGCTTCTATCACAATCTAAAAAATTCAATTGCATACATAATGCAATGCATGTAGACCTTAATCACCAAAGATTTTTATGGAAAATTCTTGTGGTTTAATTATTCAATAAAGGAGAAAAAAAAACCTCTATAGCAAAGGAAAAAACAGAAATCAAGGGTGCAATTACTATATACTATATTATACAAGAAACCCATCATTCAATTGTATTATGTATAGTTAATTGACCTAAGCAACATAAAAATTTCAGCACCTAATGTCAATTTGTAAGACTTTAAAAATTCAATGAAGAGATTTTATTGATGATGGGAATGAAAGTAAAACACGGCATAAAGGAAAAAATTAAGATGTAATTAATGATGTATAATAGTTACAATTTTGCAATTCTCATTAAAAATTACTCTTATGATCACTTGTTGAATGTGGCTAAATGAGTTTAAAAAAAGAGAGTAAATTAAAAAATTTCATACAACTAAGTAAAGCTATAATCTTTCACAATTTTTTTTTTCAATTTACAAAGAGAAGATGGGACTCTGATTTGAAAAAATTGAGATATATATATATATATATATATATATTTTAATCACAGATTTCTTCATTCCGTTTTACGGTTGACAGAATTAAATCTTATTTCGGTGTTCATAACTGTTTCTTTCAATGTGTGCATTATCCACGGATCGATCTTAAAATCTCACCATAAAATACAAATGTGACTTACCTCTTAAACCGTACCTTATTAATCACCATGCAATATTTTGATAACACTCAAAACATGCAAAAGAGACATTAATTAATTAACTAATACATATTTAAGATATAAGAGTATCTCATATGGAGAAAAAAATTTTAGGTGAAATTAAACTATCACGTTAAATTATGTATTAATTAAAAATAATCTAATTATTTCATAAAGTGAATATATATATATTTGCTAAATTATAATTTTAGAGTTAATAATTGAAATAATTCTTAAATGCATAAACTAAATATGAGAGTATATATTCTCTTCAACTTGCTTCAAAGAAATTATCTCAATTAATGTTAACTTGTACTCAAAATAATCCTAATAATTCAGATAAAAATTATTTTTTATTAATATTTGAAATAATGTTTAATATTTTTACTTATATTATAATATTAGGTATATGAACTTATTTCATATGTTCAATTTATAAGTGATAAGATATTTTGATTAATATAATTATTTTATCCTTTTGTTTTCAGTAAAAATATATATATTTTTTCTTCATATATATATACCATTGAATTGATATGTGATAAGATATTTTGATTAATATAATTATTTTATCATTTTATTTTCAGTAAAAATATATATATTTTTTCTTCATATATATATTTATTGAATTGATATATAGACGCATATTAGGTGTATAATATGAAAAAGACACTTATCTCTATTGATATTTAAATTGAGCTAAGAATTATTTTAACACCGATAAAAATAAATAAACAGTAAACTTCTCATATAGATGCCGTAAGCATGCGGATGAAAATAGCATGAAGCTGTTGACTGGTGACCAGTCAGGCATGACATTGGAATATAAGTTTGTAAAAGTATTTTAATCAAATAAATGAATTAATTTAAAATCTATAGTTGGTGACGTAATTACCAAACAAAATAACAACAACAACAATAATAATAATAATAATAAATAGAATAAAACATTATAAATAGCCCCATAATCTTCTCTACAATACAATACAGACCTTTAAGCCTAATTATAATTTATTCACTCTTTATTTTCCTAGTTCCAAAAGAAAAAAAAAAAAAAAACACAATGGCTCCAACATTTGCAGAATCAATCAGTTCTGAAACCTTTAATCTCACTGATTTTGTAATAAATCAAGGAAATGGAGTAAAGGGTTTATCAGAATTGGGACTAAAAGCCCTTCCAAGGCAATATATTCAACCCCAAGAAGCTCTTATCAATATTATCGCAAATAAATCAATTCCTGTAATTGACATGTCTAATTGGGATAATGACCCTAAAATTGCAGACTCTGTTTGTGAAGCTGCAGAGAAATATGGGTTTTTCCAATTGGTTAATCATGGGATCCCACTTGAGGTTCTTGATGGTGTTAAAGATGCAACCCATAGATTCTTTGAATTACCAGCAATGGTGAAAAACAAGTTTTCTAAGGAGTTTTCTTCTACTAATAATGTCAGGTTTGGTACTAGTTTCAGTCCTGACTCTGAGAAAGCTCTTGAATGGAAAGATTATCTTAGTCTCTTCTATGTCTCTGAAGATGAAGCATCTGCACTGTGGCCTTCTGAGTGCAAGTAAGAAAATTTTGTTAAACTTTTTTTTTTATTCTTTTAAAAGAAAAATTAATTACAGTTAAATTCGTATTTAGCTGAGTAAATTTTGATCTCTTTAATAAATTCAATCTAAATCTGTTTGACCTCTTTAGTGTTCTCTCAAAAACAATTAATTTTATTGATTTCATTGTTTCAGGGACGAATGCTTGGAATACATGAAAAGATCTGAATTTCTTTGCAAAAAGCTAATGGGTGCATTAATGGAGAGACTGAACGTGAAAGAAATAGATGAAAAGAAAGAATCTTTATTAATGGGTTCAAAGAGGATTAATCTTAACTACTATCCAAAATGCCCAAATCCTAATCTCACAGTAGGAGTAGGCCGCCATTCTGATGTGTCTTCTCTGACATTCCTTCTGCAAGATCAGATTGGAGGTCTTTATGTGAGAGTAAATGAAGGGAAAGGAGAAGAAGAAGGATGGGTACATGTTCCTCCAATTGAAGGATCACTTGTGATTAATGTTGGAGATGCTTTGCAAATACTTAGCAATGGCAGATATAAGAGTGTTGAGCATTGTGTGATTGCTAGTGGCAGCAACAACAGAATTTCAATTCCAATTTTTGTGAATCCAAAACCAAGTGATGTGATTGGTCCTTTGCCTGAAGTTCTTGCAAGTGGAGAGCAGCCTAAATATAAAAACATTTTGTATACTGATTACGTGAGGCATTTCTTTAGGAAAGCTCATGATGGAAAGAAGACTGTTGAATTTGCTGAGATATAATAAGTTTACCATATACATATATAGTAGTTTATGCCCCTGTTAAGGCTGTAATCACAAAACTTTTGTACCTTGAATAAATCATAATCTTTCTTTATAAATAAAAAATTCTCCCTATCACGGGAGGCTTTTTGTAAGAGGTTTATTTGTTATCACATGCATATATAATTTGTTCTCATTCATGATTAAAACGACTAACAATAGTAAGATTAGGTTCAATTAATTAATTAATGGCCTCATGCAATTGCAATTTGGTTTGACCAGCTGCTAATTTTAATTAATTAATAATACTTAAAAAATAAAATCTTGAAGAAATTTTTAATCCAACAACAATAATTAATAATTTTACTAAATATTTATAATATAATAATTACAGCTATTAATTATCAATTATAATTAATAGTTAATACGAATAATTAAATTAAACGGATCTATTTTAATTTGTCAAAATAATTTGAGATTATAATATGAGTAATTATTAAATTTTTTTTGAAGAAAATCAAGATAAAATAATTTTTTAAGTTTTTTCCTAATTCCGAAATGAAATTCAAAACTTATTATTTAAAATAGTAGCACCGCAAATAATACGGGCCTGCTTGCTAATTTCTTTTAAGAGGTGAAAAATAGCAAGTTTTTAAATTTATAATTATCCATTCATTAATCTGATTAAATGTTTTTAAATTTTATGAAAAATATTAAAAACATTATTTATTTATATAATTATATATTGTATAACTCGCAATATATATGTTTTCTGAGATGCACAGTTTGCTTTTAGATGAAAACAAAGGACTTTCCATTTTAGATATAAAAAATATGTGATATTATCTTTCTGCTAAATAAAAAAAAATTAAAATATCAAAAGGTTAATAATTAATTAGTCTTTGAAATTTATTAAAATTAATAAAATAATCTCTATATTTTAAAAAATTTACTATTTAATTCTTATTTTTTGATTTCGTCATACGAATTGGTCATCCTATTCATTTTTTTTATAAATTTCATTAAAAATTAAAATAAAAAGAAAAGAACTTTTAATATCCAAAATACCCCTCTTTGATTTTCTTTTAGATTAAAGGCATTATTCTAAAATAAAAATCTATGACCCATCTTTCTCACTCTCTCTATATATAAACTCAAAATCATAAAAAATTTCTATAAAAAATGGGATTTAAAAAATTCATATTAAAAAATTGAAAATTGAAAGATTAATTATTATTTAATTATCGAGTTCTATTTTAGTGTGGTTGGTTTGAAAATTTTAATAATAAGTGAAATGTGTTTTGGTTATTTTATAAATATTTAGTGATAAAAATAAATTAAATAATTAACTTATATAATAAAATCAAAATATAAAAATTAAATAATGAATTCCTCATCTTGTCCGTCATTTATTCATTTGTTTCACAATAAAGGGCAGAACCATCAATTGTCTCCACTCTTAGGCAAACTCACTGTTAATAATAAAGGCAAATTCTTATTTATTTTCTGTTTCGTTTAAGATAATGAGTTTTTCACCAACTTTATTTAACTAATATCAAACGTATATATGGGGTGGAACTGCGCATAAAAATTTGGGGGCCAAATACAAAATTAATGAAAAAATTTCAAATTAATTAGAAATTATGTGTAGTTTTTTAATTTTAAGGTATTATATTTATCTTAAATATATACATATAAAAATATGTATAAAAAAATATAAACAGAAAATAAAATATTTTAAAATTTTGGAGCACCTTTTATATTTTTTTTTAAAAATATATTAAAAATATGAATAAAAAATAAATTTTTAAAAATTTTGGGGCCATACACCTCCACCCAAGGGCAGATCTATTAACTTGTTTGGATGGTGTACGATTCCAAAGATAAAAAAAAAAAAAAAAAATTCTCATATTTTTTATATTTTTTAAAAATATATAAATTAGTCTCCAAAAATTTTGAAATATCTTATTTTTTATCATTATTTTTTATATAAATTTTCATATGTGTATGTTTAGTATAAATATAATATCTTAAAATTAAAAAATTACACATATTTTCTAATTAACTTAATTTTTTTCTTAATATAATATTTAGGCTCTTAAAACATCATCTCTAGTTCGTCACTGCCTCCCCCCATCAAAATAATTTCATCCCTGCATACACATTACTTTTAATGTGAGAAATGCAAGGATAATCATAGTGCTGATATATTTATATTGGACAAATCAATATATAATTGAAATAAAATTTTAAAATACTAATTTAAAATTGATTTGATATATAAATAGAATACTACAATAGTCACTGAAAATTTTATTCTTTACAATAGTATTTGGGATTGTAAAGAGTTTAGAGAAAAAACTCTTTTTTTTTTCTCAATATCTATTATATAAATATTTAAATTAATTATTTCTTATAATTTTTATTATCATAAATTATGATTATTTTTAGCGACAGAGTTTTAAATGATAAACATGTGACAATTTTTTATTGCAATTGAATTTTTTTTGATAATTTTTAAATTTTTATGAGAACTTTAATTGTTATAAAATGTATGATTTGTTAAAATATAAAACCTCACTCTATTTAGCATCAAGACTTGTGATTCTTTTTTGGTCTTAGATAACATATACATATATACTGCTATAGATATCAACTGCAATTTAAAGAATTTAACAAATTAAATAAAGTTATAAGAGTGGAATTGTCGATATTAAAATTATTATTTGTAATATTAAAAAAAATTTAATAAATCAACTGATTTAAATAAATAAATTGAACAATTAAAATAATAATCAAACAAAAATGAGAATAAAACTTAAAATCTCTTAATTTTCAGGGGAGTAGTTGACGCAGCAGAGTATTTATGAAAAACGGAATTCTATTATAATCTGTTGATTCGCGCACGAATACCGGAAATAATTTTCTATAATTTGTTAATTTTAGAAATACTAAAAAATATACATCAATCTCGTTGATTTCTAAGAAATATCGAAACTGGAAGAAAGGGTTTTATTTAATTATTCATTAACTCTCCAAACCCTAAGATTTACATAACTATATATAGGAAATAACTTTCAGAAAATTTTAAAATATAATATGGTAATTTATTCCCAAAAGGAAATAAATCACCAGATTTACATAAATAAGGAAATAAATTAAAATTAACTTAAATAAAGAAAAAAATAAAACTAATATAATATCTTAAATAACGTCTAAAACTAAATTTTCTATTAAAAGTAATTAAAAAAAATAAAAATACCAAAAATATAGAAATACAAATATGAAAAACACCAAATCTTGTTGATCTCTATCATTCTCTCTTGGTTAGAGAAAATTCGTACTCGAATTTGCAACAATATTATTTTCAAAAGAATTTTTAGGTAAAAGAATTCTATATTGAAAACACATGGTCATAAAATATTCATAAAGAATGTGAAACTTTCCAATTTTTCTTATAATTCTCATCCAATCTGTTCAATAACTTTAGATAAAAGTTTCAATTAAATTTTTTTTGATAAAATGAGAATCAGATGTAGTAGAAAGATTAATGAAAAATGAATCTTCATAATAATATTTTTCTTTCTTGTGAAACTGTATTGTGATCTGTTGCGATTCCCCGATATTATTATGATTCTCAATAGATAATAAAACTATCATTGTAGATAAAAATATTTCTTCATCGGGATAATCATCAAATACTGGAGATAAATTCTAATTGACATTTGACATTATTTCTGAAGCATAAAAATTAAATATTTGATCTCTTAAAAGCTCATTTACCCATTGGGTTAACTAATCCATCACTTGTATCATACGTTCCTCCATATGATTCATGATACGTTGCTCTATTTGAGTTGTTGTGTCACGATTATAAATCTCCTCTACAGGTATAGCCTGACATCCTCTCCTTGATGACATGACTTTTCAAGGAACGAGCGTAAGTTTTGATACCAACTAACGTAGCGGAATATCAATGGAAAAACGGAATCCTATTATAATCCGTTGATTCGTGTACGAATACCGGAAATAATTTTCTATAGCCTGTTGATTTTAGAAATACCAAGAAATAGGCATCAATCTCGTTGATTTCTAAGAAATACCGAAACTGGAAGAAAGGGTTTTATTTAATTATTCATCAGCTCTCATAATCCTAAGGTTTTCATAACTATATATAGGAAATAACTTTCAGAAAATTCTAAAATATAATATGATAATTTATTTCCAAAGGAAAAAAAAATCACCAGATTTACATAAATAAGCAAATAAATCAAAACTAACTTAAATAGAAAAATAAATCAAAATTAATATAATATTTTAAATAACGCTTAAAACTAAGTTTCTTATTAAAAATAATTAAGAAAAATAAAAATACCAAAAATATAGAAATATAAATATGAAAAATATCAAATTTTGTTGATCTCCGTCAGTAATGAACCTTATAGTTAATAATTTCAAATTTTCTGTCTTTTTAACACTTTCCGTGCTAGGATTTGTTTGGCCTGTTTCGACAAAATATCAAAGGAAACACGTTCTCTTTAATTTCCTTATGTTAAACTCGATTCAAACGTGACCCCTCTTCAAGTAAAGAAAGACAATCCAAAAAGGACCTACTAATAGAAAGTATACAAAGCAATGTTTGTCCCCACACTTTGCCTTAAAAGGTGCACTAAAGGCTAAAGACAAGCAGCCGCTGGCAACTTGTAGGAACATCAGCTCTATATTGAATTTAGCCCACAAGAGAAAAAAAAAATAATAAAATAATCAGTATCATTATCATAAAACTATTTATGTTTAACAAAATATTAATTTTTCAAAAATTAAAATAAGGACAATGAGGTTAATATAAAATAATCATCCAAAATTCTAAATTAATTTATAAAACAAAGAAAAAATAATACTAAATATAAAATTTTCACTACTATAGGAATAAATGACATAATTAATTCAATAACGATATAACTTTTGACTCTCACCTACAAATTACAAAAAAAAAAAAAAAAATTGAATAAGAGTGAACATTTAACTCAATGAACTATATAAAATAATATAATTTATCAATCACATATATTTTAATTAAGTAAATATATGCTCAATTATCAATAATCAATCAATTCATTCCCTTAGGATACTGTCATTAAATCATAGTCACACAAAATATTAAATCATTCGAGGATAAAAAATAGTTCATAAGAACTACCATAAACCTCAATTTGAGGAGCCGATCCTATACCTGACTCTCTAATTTTAAGTATCATTTCTTAAATCCAAAAATAGGATCTCAACTATTTTTGGACTAAATCAGGCAGCGCCGGTCGGATTGACAACAATGTTAGATGATGAGCAACAATCATAATTCTACTTAAGTGGTTTTATGTGATCATAATCTCATCCAATAATTACAAACAATTCATAAATAATCACCACATCAACCATGGCACCAACTTCCATCACACAAAAGCAAATCATTACAATCACATTCATTATGTTCTTATGATATCCACATATGCAATGTAATACTAAAATAAAGGAGGAAAATGAGATGTTAAATTAAATTATATAACTCACTAATTTGATGATAAAAGTGATTAGCTCTTCTTGGAGCGTCTGAAGCCTAACAACTAGGAAACACTTAAAATACCAACTAAATAACATATAAGAATTATTCAAATACAGACAACACAAATTGAACTTTAGAATGATATGAAATAACTTTTAAGTAAATAACTTTGTGGACTTACAACAATCATCAACTCATTCACTCATTTTGGGTCTCCAACTCAACAATCAATCTTTCTCATTAAGAAAATTTCATGTCTCTATTATTTGATCTAATGTAATAATTATTTTTCATTATAAACTCTTTAAAAGCCATTAATTCATAAAATTTATTTTTAATTTCAAATAGTATTCATAATAACTCAATAATCTTATTTCGACCAAATCCAATTATTATTTCGCAATTTAATTTTAATATCAGTCTCTAATTAATTCCATAAAATAATTATTTACTTAATTTTCAATTAATAATTATACTATAATTAGCATATCAATAATTAGTCGCCTTGAAAATATTTTTAATTATCATCATAATTAAAATATTATCCATATAAATTATACATCAAATTTCAATAATTTATTTCAATTTAAATTAATTTATTCACCTAATTTAACTAACTCTTAATTAATATACTCCATACTTATTCAACTTTTGATATCCAAATTCCATAAAAATTACTTAAATAAATTCTATAATTACTCTAAATTAGTTATATCAATTTATTTTAATTTTTACACTTAATTTAAATACAGTCTTAATTTATTCACTCCGTAAATATTTTAATATTAGTGTCCAAATTTAATATTTTTCATAATATTTTCTTCAAAAATACTCTAAATAATTTAAAATAAATTAAAACAAACTTACTCTTAGTTACCCAAAAAAGATCTGGATTTCCTTTTTCTTTGGTCATAGCTCCGATTACTGATGGAAGTAAACTGGGTGTCATAAAAAAATTCAGGAAGAGAGAGGTTCAATGGTAAAAGAATCGTCAGAAAAGAAGCTTTAGATTGACAAAGAAACTGATCGGAAGCTTACTGGAGACAGGCCGGTCGGACGTTGCGTGAGCCGCCATCCGGTGGCCATTCTTGGTGAGTTTCTGCATACAGCTTGACTTGCAGCCTGACTTTCCTCTTGTCAGGCGCTTGTCACGGCATATAGCTAGACGGTGGTGATTTTGACCGGCAAAACCTTTCTATCTCTCTCGCTCTGATTTTTATGTCCCCTCCTTTTCTTCCACCGACACACACCACCATATATAATAATAATAATAATAATAATAATAATAAATTTTAAAAATTTGAGAAAATATTCCTCAGAATTTTTCTTCCATTAAAATAATTAAATAAATAAATATTTAAATTAAATAATTAATTAAACAATACATAAATTATAAAATAACACAATAGTTTATAAATTTTTAAAAATTAAGTCTTAGAATATTTTTTTTTTAAATATCAATATTTATATTTGTGAAGTTAAATATTTTTATTAAAATAAATATTTTATTAACTAAACACGAAAAACTCATTGAATTTTAATTTAAAATAATATAACCCATAAAATATTTTTATATTCATCACTTTAATTAAATATTTGTAAAATAATTATTATCTTTCAATAAAATATATTTTTAAAAATAATTCAAAATTCAAGATATTATAATATATGTCTCTCATTAAATAATAAAAATTATAAAAGATTGATAAATGAGTGGATGTTAGATCTAATATAAAATAGTTAGTTTTGTCAACGTAATTTTTATTACTTACTCACTTGTACGTATGAACTTTAATATGGGCAACTTAGAGACTTAGTGAATTCCTCATGTGAAATTATGGGTTTGAACTCTAACATAAGCCTAAAACTTAAAAGAAAAAAGCAATAACTCTTGAAACTTTACCTGTAACTACTATTTAATTGACATGTTTATGCACAAGGAATATTTTATGATATACATCCATTTCAGCTGTTTTTAGGGATGGATTATTGGCTAGATATATAACCTTTGAAAATACTGCATGTTGAACCATCAAAGCACCAAGCTGTTGCATTACGGGTTGGATCAGATCAATCGGCATTTTATCGATATGACTTTATTGAGTACCAGGACACACTCTATGCACATTCGTTTCACCAATTCTATCTCAACTGCATCATAATAGGTCCCGTAGATTTAATTTTTGGAAATGAAACAGTTGTTTTCCAAAACTGTGACATACTCATCGCCCCAATCCAGGCCAAAGGAATATGTGACGCAGTGTAAGAGCGTTGAATGTACATAATCACACACTTAGGGTTTAAAGAAGTCAGTATTAATCAAAAGCTGCCTTTCAAAGTATGTAAAGAAGCTTAAATATGTTTAAGAAACCCTAAAACAACAAAGACAATTAAACAATTACAAAATATAACTCAAATAGAAAATTTAAAAATGGCAAAAACTAAAAGTGGTCCGAAAATAACTTAAACGAAGAAGTTTTGAGGTTAAAACGGCTCATCCAGACTTAACCGGATGAGGACGTTGTAGAGCTTGAAAATCTATATATTTTTCATATAAAATAAACCTGTAACTCATTCCGGATCACAAAATAGCACTATTTGTACATCAGATGCTATTTCTGCCTATCCATTTGGTATAGGAATTCACAGCTGATACTTTACTCATCAATATGGTAACTTCACAAGGTCCATCAAATCCTAATCAAAACACAGACATAGCAATTAAAAAATGCAGAATAGGTGCAACTCAGGATTTAGAAGATACAAAATAATTTTTCTACTTCTTTTTTTATAAGAGGTGAATTATATTAATGATATAAAATAATTATAGTTTTTCTACTTATTTAGGCAGGCCATGGAAACTATACTCAAGAACTTTCATAATGCAAATTGATAACATAATTCATCCAGTTGGGTGATTCGAGCGGATGGAGATTTTGTTCTTGCAACATTGACGTGTAGAGAATATCAGAATATGGGACTAGGTACTAATACTTCAAATACAGTGAATTGGGCAGGTTTCAAAGTGATCAATAGTGCAACTGAGGCACAAAAATATACTGCAACAAATTTCATTGCATGAAGTAGTTGGTTATATATATTCCACTCGTTTTCCTTTCTCCCTTGATCTATAAATTCATAGCTAAATTTATATGATTATGATTGATGATTTTGTTGCAAATCACTTGTATTCCGTATTATAATCTATTCTCTATCTTTAAAAAGTTAATTATATAAGTGTAATGAATAAGAATTGACTAAGAAGGAATTTACTACAAAAAAAAAGCATTATTCCTTGCTATTTTTGAAATTTAAAAACAATCAATCCTCTTCTGAACCTCTGAATTCATGTGGCATCATTAGACACAAGTGCGGCAGCATACTTATTCAACATGTTGAACCTCTTTGCATACTCAATCACTGACATCTCATAGGTCTATACAAGCCTCTCAAAGTCCAAGGCTTTCCCCTCTTCAACCGATTTTCATAAGTAACATTCAAACTTAAACACAATCTCAACAAAATATAAACTTGAATTTTTCTTACCAACATCATTCATAATGAAAACTTGATATAAAATAGATTCTCCAACCTTAAAAAAATATTTTTAAATTTATATTAAAAATTCAATATGAAATAATATATCTAAAATCGACAAAAAGAGTCATCATTTTCTTGTAAAAAGAAGTTTTGGTTATCAAATGCGATTCATCAAGTTTGATTATTAAAAACGTAAATATGATTGAACAGAGAAGGGAGGAAAATGGATAATCACCTAATAGGCCTTATATACACTAATATAATGAAATAAAATATACGAAAAAAAAATCAGCCCAACCATCTTTCACTCTTATAAATAACTACACCTTTAGGCTATAGCCCAATAATAATAATCCGTTGTATTGTTTTACCATTATTTTTAAAAAAAATATAAATTTAGCTATAATTAAAAATTAAAATTTGATTTTATTATTTTGGTGAAAACTTTAGTCTCATTAAATTAAAGGCTTATGGTAATATTTATAAACTAAAATAAAAATGTGTTGGTATTTTTATATAAAAAATTGTCAATTTTTAATTTCCTTGCTTATTTTATTTATTTTTATTTTTTGAGGTGAAGTTTCCCTCCTCACTTATCTTAAACCCGTTAAAATGTAACCACATACCTTATTATCTTATATTTCTATCATTAAAGCATTGTCATCCCTTCTCTAGGTTGAAAGGGCTGATGTGCCAAAAACACATCAGTTTCTATTGTGTAAACTTTTTAGAGGTTAAAATATTTTTGTAAAATTTCTTAAAAATTATAATATTATAATATTTTTTATAACAAATTCAATGACATAATTTTTGTACAAAATAAAAATCAAATGAATTCAAAAAATGCAATATAAGTATATTAAATCTAGACCGTTAAAATTTAATGGTCTAGATTTAACATACTTCTAACATATATTTTTAAATCTATTTGATTTTTATTTTATACAAAAAATATGTCATAGAATTCATTATAAAAAATACTATAATATTATAATTTTTAAGAAATTTTACAAAAATATTTTGACATTTAAAAAGCCTACCCAACAGGACACATCAGTCCCCTCAACCCCTCTACTCTCTAGTCCCCACCCAATGCCTTGAAAGGAATAGATCTTGTTGGTGCCCATTAAAGCCATAAAATACCATTAATGTTAATTTGTGAGCCAAAAACCCTTATTTTTTTTTTCATGTGCATCACATTTATAGTATTTATTTTATAAAAAAAATAACCATCATGCCAAAAATAACAAATTCAAAAAAAATTTTAAGCAATAATTATACTCATTCCTCTAAAATTAATAATACATTTTATTTTTACATACAAATTAAAAAAATTAGTTAATATCATAAAAACTTTTTAAAATATTCTTAGTGCTTAATAATAACACGTTAATTTATATATATATAATTAATACAATTAATAAATGTTAATATAGATATTTTCTGATAAAATTAATAATTAAAAATAGAAAGTAAACTAAATTTTGAGATGAATAAAAATAAAAATTATACTATTAATTTAGAATGAAGGAAACAATAAATATTAAAAATAGTATTGAAATCAATTTTTAAGGTTTATCCCCACACTTTGCCTTAAAAGATGCCCTTCCACCCAAAAAATAAGAAGATATGGATCGCGTCGGTGCACTAAAGGCTAAAGCCAAGCAGCCGCTGGCAACTTGTAGGAACATCAGCTCTACATTGAATTTAGCCAAAAGAAAAAAAGAAAGAAAAAAAAAAATCTATCTAGTAGAAAGTAGAAACAATCCTAACTTGGTGTTGCATTTTTTTCATTAAAAATTTTAATATTTGACGTGTATTAAGGTATGTTAATTATATATGAAATTAATACATCTATAAGAAAGAATTATAATAAATAAAATTCTTTCATATGGTGGTCAAAGACGGATGCACATTAAAATAAGGGACACGTATATTTTTTTTAATTTTTTAAAACTTTTTAAGTTAAATTATAGTTTAATTTCTGAAATTTGATAAAATTACTTAAATAATTTTTCAACTTTAAAAAATTAATTCTTTAATTCTTGATAAATTACTATTTAATATTATTTTTTTTTATTTTCTTTCTAATTTTTCTTTATTTTTTTATAATTTATTTTATTTTTTTTCGATGATAATATAATGATTTTTGATTATTTTAAATTAAAATATATATTATGATGCTTTTTTTTTATTTTTATATTTTTTAATAAATTTATTTTATTATCAATAATATCTATTTCTAAAATTTTTGGATTCGTTATTGAATATGTATCCCTTTTTTTTCAAATTTATGAATCTAGATACAAATTTTACTTAAAATATTTATTTATTCGTTTGGTTTATTGTTTTTTGTGAGTAACATAGTTGGATTCATTTTTTCCACAAAATGCCAATACATACAAAACTAAAAAAAAAAAATGCAATATATACCCTTCTTAAATAATAATAAAATATATAAAAAGTTGATAAGTAAGTATATGTTAGAACTAACATAAATCAATAACTCTGTGCAAACGAGTTTCACGTTTACTTACTTATAAGCATATGTGCGGGAATTTAATAATATAAAAGGCTTCATTGCCATGCATGTTATCTACACTTGCTTCATTCATTTCCTTTCCTTTCTAAATATATCCACCAATAAACAAAAGCAAGAAACATGAAGGAAATCTTTCCTCCTGGAATTACAGCCACATTCAAGAATAATAAGAACAAGAAAAGGCTCTTCTTGAGTCTTTTTGTTGCTATTCTTTTAATCACAACAATTATTAGCATAGTTGCTGGTGTAGCTTCAAGAAAGAATTCTTTATCCAATAATAAACACCATCAAGAAGGTCATGCCATTTTAAAATCCTCCTGCAGCAACACACTGTATCCTGACCTCTGCTTCTCAGTAATTTCGACTCTACCTGATGCTACAACCAAGATCAAGAGCTCAAGAGATGTAATAGATTTGTCACTCAATGTAACCAAAGATTCAGTCAAAAAAACTCATTTCAAGATCAAGAAACTTGCTTCTAGCCAGAGCAACTACACGAAGCGCCAAAAGACTGCTTTTAATGATTGTTTACAAGTGCTAAATGAAACTCTAGATGAGATTGATAAGGTTGTGCACGACCTTAAAATCTATCCATCTAAAAAGTCCATATCAGAACATGCTGATGATCTCAAGATTCTGCTTAGTGCTGCAATGACTAATCAAGAAACTTGCCTTGATGGTTTCTCTCTTTACAGTGCAGATAAAAAGGTACATTTCTGTTCCAACTATTACATCTTCTGTATTAATTAAGCTCGATTGAGTTTCAAATTCACTATCTCACAACTTCAATATAGTTTCTTTTTCCCATTTTATGACCCTTGATTTTCTATATAGGTTCGCCAATTATTTTTGGGCGATGAAGAACACGTGTATCGCCTGTGTAGCAATTCATTGGCCTTGATCAAGAACTTGACAGACACAGATATGACTAATTATAAGGAGACACATTCATCATCATCAAAAAGGAAGCTTGAAGAGAACGGAATAGACTGGCCTAAATGGATGTCAGCCGGGGACCGGAGGCTACTGCAGGTTGGATCTGTGACCCCTAATGTGGTTGTGGCAGCTGATGGGAGTGGAGACTTCAGGTCAGTGCAGGCTGCAGTAGATGCTGCACCAAACAATAGTAATACAAGGTACATTATAAGGATAAAAGCTGGGGTTTACAGTGAAAATGTGGATGTGCCAAATAGGAAGACTAATATTATGTTCGTGGGAGATGGAATGAACACCACCATCATCACTGGTAATAGGAATGTTATTGATGGAAGCACCACATTCAATTCTGCAACTGTTGGTAAGTGTTTCGCCAATTCTTGACAGCCTTTAATCTAATGAAAATTACACATAGATTTAATGGTTATAATAGTGGATTTAATAGATTTTCCAATTAATGATAAATTAATATGATGTTTGGTCATATGCATATTAAGTCAGACAAATTAATTACTGTTACAAATTTCCCTAGCATTTATTTACCTTTTTTACTTTTAGCTATGTTAAAGTAGTACTAAATTATTGCTTGGCTAACAACTTAGTGGTAGAAAATATATCTCAAAAAAAATTTTTTTTAGTATACATAACTCAAATTTAAATGTCTTAAATTTTTTTAAAAAATGAGTTTAAGCTATGAAATTGTCACTCCAAAATCTTCAAAACAGTGAAACAGTTACAAAATAATTTTTGGTAGGTGGTGCCTCTTAATTTTGGGGACTGGTAATTCTAATTGTGCATATAGGAAATAAATAGTTGTTATGTGACCTTATGTATTATTTGATATGATTGGAATATTTAGGCTCATGGTATCTGACGAAAAATTGGACTCAAAACTTAGAAAGGAAAAGCTAATGGAAAACTGTGTTTGGATCTATGCCCAACAATGACCTAAAAAGCAAAAGCTTTCAATGGGGGGATGCATTGGAATTATGAAATACAATGTAGTATACTGGTAATAATGCATACACCTCATTTTGTAGTTTGCAGTGTAGAAAGTCTTATGTAACAGGACACTCTTTATTTACTTTATACTTGAGCTTGTATATTCACCAAAAAAAACACTGAAAACAATTACTCTTTATACCTCAATTTTTTTTTGTAAATTTGACACTAATCAGGACTTGAATTTGAGATTTTTCATCCATGGAAATTAACTACTCTAGTACCATTAAACCAAACCAAAGGCTTATTGGGTTTTACTTCAATTTTCTTTTTTACAAGAGATATACATTAGTAGTTAGTGAGGAGGGACACAGTAAGTAGTTAATATGGGCAACTTAGAGATGCTAGGGTACTCCTTGATCAAATTAGATTGTGAAATTATGAGTTAGAACTGTAACAGATGCCTAAAACTTAAAAGATAAAAAAGCAATGACTCTTGAAACTTTACCTGCAACTACTACTTAATTGAAATGTTTTTGCATAAGAACTATTTTATGATCTACATCCATTGCAGCTGCTGTTGGGGATAGATTCTTGGCCAGGGATATAACCTTCCAAAATACTGCTGGACCATCAAAGCACCAAGCTGTTGCATTACGGGTTGGGTCAGATCAATCAGCATTTTATCGATGTAAATTTGATGCGTACCAGGACACACTCTATGTACATTCTCTTCGTCAATTCTATGTCAACTGCCTTGTAATAGGTTCTGTAGATTTCATATTCGGAAATGCAGCAGCTGTTTTACAAAATTGTGACATACATGCTCGTCGCCCCAATCCAGGCCAAAAGAATATGGTAACTGCACAAGGCCGAACAGATCCTAATCAAAACACAGGCATAGTAATTCAAAAATGCAGAATAGGTGCAACTAAGGATTTAGAAGATGAAAAAGACAGTTTTCCTACTTATTTAGGCAGACCATGGAAAGAATACTCAAGAACTGTCATAATGCAGACTGATATAAGTGATATAATTCATCTAGCTGGGTGGTTCGAGTGGGATGGAGATTTTGCTCTTGAAACATTGACCTATAGAGAATATCAAAATACAGGACCAGGTGCTGACACTGCAAATAGGGTGAATTGGGCAGGTTTCAAGGTGATCACTAGTGCAACTGAGGCAGAACAATATACTGCAGAAAATTTCATTGCAGGAAGTAGTTGGTTACATTCCACTGGTTTTCCTTTCTTCCTTGGTCTATAAATTCATAGCTGGATTTATATGATTATGATAGGATGATTTTGTTGCAAATCACTTGTATTCTGCATTATAATCTATTATCTATCTTTACAAGTTAATTATGTATGTATAATGAATAAGAATTGACTGAGAAGGAATTTAATACAAAAAAAAATAAAGTATTATTCCTTGCTATTCTTAGAATTTGATGAAATGTTAATAATATTATATGAAAAAAATGTATCACATTGATTAAATAAAAATATGTTAAATGATTAATATATAAATAGATTCCCCAATGTTAACAAATTAGCTTTTAAGGTTGGTTATCACAAATCTATATTGAAAATTTAATATGATATTATACCTAATTAATTCTTGTACCACTTCGAATTATATTTTAATTCTCTTTCTTAATCTAGTATGGGTTTATCTTATGATTTTAAAATAATCTAGTATGGGTTTATCTTAATATTTTAAAATTGGAATAGATTCAATTCTCTTTCTTAACCTGATATGGATTTATTTTTGTGTTTCAAATTTATTTTTTCGTTAGGTTAATTTCTGGATTTCAAATTTATTTATTTGTTTGGTATGATTATCTTCGGATTTTTAATTATTTCGCATAATATGGATGTTTCTTAGGTTTTAGATTCTCTTTTGATTTGGTCCATATCATAAAATTACAAATAACTAGTATTATATAAAATAAAAAAAATTCATTCAGTTGCCACTTAAAAGGGCTATTAAAAATATTATATGGAAAAATATCTTATATTGATTAAATACAAATATATTAAGTGATTAATATAAAAATAGACTCTCCAACCTTAATAAATTATCTTTTAAATTCAACATCTAAAGTACACAAAAAGAGTCATCATTTTCTTGTAAAAAGAAGTTTTGATTATCAAATGCTATTCATCAAGTTTGATTATTAAGAATGTAAATGTGATTGAATTAGGGAATGGAGAAAATGGCTAATCACTTGGCAGACCTTATGAATTGGCAAAAACATAAGCTGGAAACAACAGTATACTTTGGGTACAAATGTTAATTAGATGCAGAGAAAAAAAAAATAATTAATTAAGAAAATTCTATAAGAATCCAAAATTAAATTGTTACATTTACCAATTTAAATGTAAATTTTTACTGAAAGCCATAATTCTTGCATAAACTAAATATATACTCTAATATAATGAGGTAAAATATATGGAATAAAAAAGATCAATGAAAGCCTAACAACCTTTCACTCGTGATAAATAACTACATCTTTATGCTATAGCCCAATAATAATAATGATATGTTGTATTGTGTTACCATTACTTTTTTTTTTAATATAAATTTAGCTCTAATTAAAATTAAAATTTGAATTTTATTATTTTGATGTACTCTTTTGTAATAACCCGAACGATTATAGTGGAAAACCCAAATCGGGTAGGAATTTTTTTTAAATTCTCCAGGGAGCAATAACCGAAAATTTATCAAGGACAATGGAAAATAGATATTAGAGTGAATTATAGAATTTAAATGAGAATTAAATCGAATAGAATGGGCAATATGAACATAGTTGAAAATGCTAGAGTATTAAAAATTATAGCAAAATAAATTGAAAATGCTTAAGAGTTAATTAATGGATTAATTAATAATTAATCAAGGATTAGCCTAAGAGTCAACAAAAGTGGCTAAATAATTATATATATATATATATATAGATATATATCTATAATTATTTATATAATTCATATTGATTTTCTTTTCTTTTTATTCTTTTTCTTTATTTCTTTTTCTATTTACTTTTTCCTAATTTTCCTATTGGGCCATTTGTTTCCTATAGAGATAAATATGATAAAAAGCCATCATCTTCTTCAATTCCTTCTCCCATGGCCGAAATTTTCATGCTCTTCTCCATAGAAAAATTTTCTTCTTAGCTTCCTAAAATC